>VXBW01005808.1:0-10619 GCA_013400375.1 Thinocorus orbignyianus | reverse complement strand
GCAGTAAATACACAAGTGCACCTTGGCATCCAACCTCGTAAAACACTGTTGCATTTACTATTAATTTTGTTAAATTTCTGTTTCGCCTTAATAAATATATCATTACTTCTCTCTTACGAGTGAAGTCAATCACTCCGCGCCCAACAAAGTCACAAGAAAGATGTTGAACTACACTGGTCCCAGTACTGACTCCTGAAGAACACCACTTGGACACTGGTTTCCACTTGGATATCCATCTATTGATTGCAGCCCTTTGAGTGCATCCATTTAGCCAGTTCCTTACCGACTGAGTGGTCTATCCATCAAATCCATGTCTTTCCAATTTAGAGACCAGGATGTCATGCAGCACAGTGTCAAATGCTTTGCTTAAGTCCAAGTAAAAGATCTCTTCTGCTCTCCCCTTATCTACGAGCACTTTAGCACCATTGTAGAAGGCCATCAATTAGATTTANACTGGTCCCAGTACTGACTCCTGAAGAACACCACTTGGACACTGGTTTCCACTTGGATATCCATCTATTGATTGCAGCCCTTTGAGTGCATCCATTTAGCCAGTTCCTTACCGACTGAGTGGTCTATCCATCAAATCCATGTCTTTCCAATTTAGAGACCAGGATGTCATGCAGCACAGTGTCAAATGCTTTGCTTAAGTCCAAGTAAAAGATCTCTTCTGCTCTCCCCTTATCTACGAGCACTTTAGCACCATTGTAGAAGGCCATCAATTAGATTTATCAGGCATGACTTGCCTTTGGTGACACCATGTTGGCTGTCACCAATCACCTCTTTGTTTTCCATGTACCTTAGCAGAGACTCCAGCTCCATGATCTTGATAGGCACAAAGATGAGACTGACTGGAGTTTCCTGTGTCTTCCTTTTTTTCCTTTTTGAAAGTGGGGATTGTGTTTCCCCTTTTCCAGTCAGTGGGAACTTCACCAGATTGCCACAATTTTTCATATAATGGAAAGTGGCTTATTAACTTCATCTGGCAGCTCCCTCAGGACCCGGGTATGGATTTTATCAAGTGCCATGTACCCTATATGTATCTTCAGGTACATACACATATGACAAAATATTAATATAGAATATATCCATATGCACTGGCAAAACATCTAAAAAATTCTGCGTTTGGATTTCTTCTGTATGCACAATTCATTGTATGATAAAACCTTAAGTAAAATTTAAGTTGTAATAATTTCTTATATTTAGAATCCATCTGTTTCTTATAAGGAAAAACAGAAGTTTCCAACTATTAGCATTTCTTTCCCAGTGTTGCTTACAGTCTGATATTGTTGGTCATTGTTTCTACATACAAAAGAAACTAGAAATTTTACTGCATGAGTCGTTCTGGACAGAAATACAATGACAGGGAGCTGTGAAACAGATTATTTTCCTACTGGTGACACCTACCTCAAAAGATTTATTGGAACAAAGAAGGAAATTTCTAGTTGTAGTAAAACCACAGTTCAGGTATTTTCATTGGACCAACTGTCTGAACTTAAGTAAAAACTAAACAAAGGCCACTTCTGCTTTGAAGGAGGATTGTCTGAGAAGAACTATTATTGAAAGAATTACCATTTAATCTTACTTACACTCCGTGTGCATTCTTCATAAAAGTTACTTTTCTCATCTGAGTGAGGGATTTATTTATTTATTTATTTTTCACTTTTTTTTTTGGTAAATGTATTTCTACTTGTAAAGAGCCAAAGGAAGTGGAGAGACTAAAGAAGGCATGATCGTGATTTGAGACAGAGAATACCATCACAGGAGCACAAAGATCTAGATAGGAAGACAAATACAGAACTTCTAAAAGTCTTTTCTTCTGTCACAGTGAAAGCATAGAAGAAGTCAAAAGAAAGTAAACTGCCAGAGAGTGTTTGGATTAGGTGGGGTTTTTGTCAAAATAACGAACAGTAAAATATCCAAATGATAAAATAGAAGTGACAGAAGTCTTGGTCAAGGCCAAATCCTGATACTTTTCAGTAAGTGAGATATTGGAAAACATCATATTGAATTCTAATTCATATAAGACAGTATATGGAATGTAGGATGCTGAGAACTGATCAACCAACATCTGCTCACATTATCAATACTCAATTTCTGTAGAGTGAGCAGTTGAAAATTGGTTCACAAAGCAAGAAACATTTTGACTCGCTCACACTGTGAATTCTGGTTCCGTATTTTGTTTCCTAATAATCTTCAAAGAGTAGTTAGGTGTATTCTGGAGCCTCACACAAAGCCTAAAGCAAATCACTCCATTGACTTCAATGAACCTTTCACTTTAACCTCCATGTTCCTTTCGAGGAAGTTGTATCAATACTTTCCTTCCTATACAATACATTATAGTGCACTTACAACCAAAACAGAGCAGAAAATAAAGGAAAACACTGATCAATAGTACAGAAAACCAGGATCTACAGCACCTCTAACAGGAGTTAGTAAGAAGACTAATCATAGCATTAACATGGGTAATAGCAAATCCAGGACTGATTTGACAATTTTAGCAATATGGATTCTGAGTTCAACAATTTCTGCGGAAGTTGTCCCACACTGCAGAATGCAGTTCCTCATTCCTTTGCCAGAAAAAGAAAGCATGTGAAAGGATGCATGTGACACTGTAATCAATTACTTAGGCTTTTCAATCTGACAGTGATGATATTAGCTTGCAGTTCCTTTTCTAGTGTTTTTTGTAGTGATGACTCCAGAGCAGTTTGACAAGGAGTGGTTCAGTCCTTTCAAGCCCTAGGCACTTTTGTGCACACAAATAAATCCAGCTATGAATAAGCCTTGGAAACTTCAAAATTTGGATACATCAAAGTTTAAGAACACTAACTTGTACTTGGGTACATTAATTGTGATCTAGTTACACTTTAGATCCTTCTGTCCTTCTTGTTTCTTCCATGACTGGCAAAGTCAAATCCAGATGGTCCTACTGAGACTTTGTCAAGTTGCAGGTGTAAAATGGTCACAGCTTGTGATATCAGACTCTCTTCCTACTGTTGGAATTCTGGATTTCAATTAGATACAATAGACTTGAAAGGTACAAATGAGGTAAGAAAGGCATGAAAGTCAAGAATGAGAGCAATTTGTTTCATACTCCTTAATAAAACATGTCTCTATTTCTCTGTTTTGAGTCATAATTAGTAAGTATACAATTTTCAAGGGACGCATTCAACCAACTACTCCTGCAGCTGCATTTTAAACAGCAGAATAGTTTCTTTCAGATGGGAAAAAATGGTCAGTATTTGGTATTTCTGCCATGTCTGGGGTTTGTTATAAGGTAGAAATCATAAGAAATTACAAACTATCTGTTGGCTTCTTTAGTTATTCAGAAATGCAGATAAGTTTAAGTGTAAGGGAATCTTGTAACTAAGCCTCCTTTTTCATGGGAACTATATTAAAATATTGAAGTAATCTTGAATTCTTCTGAGTGCTTTAGGAAGTCTATTTTTGGTCTTCAGAAATCTCTCAATTCATTCTAGGGACTCTCAAGCCACTTTCATGTCACCAATAGTCTTTACCAGAATGCAGTCTGGCTACTTTAGATCTTTGGAACTGAGTGTAAAATCAGTTAAATACAACTTCTCTGTTAACAAGCATATCTCAGTCTGAGAATGCCAATTACAGAAGCAGTAACACTGATATTAGGAAAATACCTTTATTTAGTGATTTTAGGTATCTACCCATATATTACAAATGTGATTTCTTTCCCTGCCTGTCTTTCAGGTTCACTTCAGTGTATGCTCATTGCTTACCCATGCTTCACATTGACAGTTAATAAATGTCATGGATTTGCCAGCTTACTCGAGGGGAGTAGATCATGTTGAGTCCAACAAAACCTGTCACGATCACTAAACCTTTGTCCTGCAATCTTGCGGCTTTGTCCTGCAGCTTCTTAAACTGGAAAAGAAACTTTAGGGGGAGAAGGGATTAAACAAAAAGTACTTTTTTTGTAGTCTTGTAAGACTTCTCAAATGTGAAGCAATTTAAGACTTTGTCCATTGCATCAGCCAATGCGTCTAACTCAACTCTTTCATAATAAACGCTGAAGCATGTGCAAAGGAACTAATCCTTCAGTTCAGTGTAAACACTGGTAGATTATAATGAGCTGCTACTTGTTAGGGATAGCTACACATTTGGTAACCATGTAGTCTATGGCTACATAGACTGGTAAAGCCAGTCTGGAGTACGAATATGATCTGCGTGTAGCAAAACTGGCTCTTATCTACTTCACAGAGCTGAAAGAAGAAGATTAGTAAGTCATATTCATTACTTTCTAGCCAAGATACTAATTAATATCATCTGGAAATTTTTAAAATGCCCTATAGGCATTTTAATACATTGTTCTGCCATACGTTTCTCCTTATAAAAAGTCGAGTGCCTTTCTAATCTAGTTCAGCAATGAAAACTGTAAACATCAGAAATACTTTAGGTAACAACTTAGCATTGCTGATTTTAATTTTAAGTGCTGAGTAATTTTACAAAACAATGGTCTTTTACAGCATGATAGAACACTTCTAATATTTATCTTCAGACAAGAGGCCCTTTCTTGTCTGGATCTCCAACTGCTCTTCACATATCTACAATACAAAAAAAGGCTTTGACAATAGACCTAATTAGAAAAATAGAAATAGGTGGTGTGAAGAAAACATGAGGAAAGACTGCTACTCCGCTCAATATTCAGGTGATCTACTCAGAAAAAAAATTTGCTGATACATTACAGAGTCTGTAAGACGAAAAATAAGCAGCAGCTTCTCATGACTTAAACATTTCCACTAGAAGGCTATCAGTATCCTGGGAAAAGGCTACTCATAATCGCACCATATTCTGTTGTCATATTTTTGCATTTAGACAAAACCAACACAATACTAGTAGTAGCTTACTCTCTCTTTCAAATACTGTTGTATTAAAAAAAATATATATCATACGATCTTCAGACTTTTATACCAAGATGAATGCAGAGTCCTCAGAGGTTTTGGTACAGGTAAAGCTTTTCATTGAACACCTTCTCTAGATAGATCTGCATCACATTACTTCTGCATGTCTGAGAGATGAAGTTATTATCAAATAATTTTAAAAATTCAGGGTACCAGTGGGCTACTGAATGCATAAAACCTATTTCAAATACCTTTTATATCATCATAGAACAATCCTGCCTGAAGATCCCTAAAAGAAGCAGTGAGAATCTTTTATTCCTCTAGTGCCACATGCATTTGCAGACAACAGAGTTATCCTGTAGAGATAAGTGTCTAATCAAGCACGTCTATAATTCACACAGCAGACAATCACCAGCCTCCATGAAGAGATTTCACTGTTCATAATGGAAAATTAGTGCCCATCTTGCATAGCTTTCTCTCACCTCCCAAAAATAGCAGAAAATCACAAACTAAAGAAGAAAATGATGATGATCTCCTCAATCCATGACCATTAGTTTCCATCTTCACCACACTTGAAAAATATGCAAAATGTGATTCCACTTGCACTTCCCAGTTCTGAACAAGCCCATCAAAATTCAAATTCCTTTGGAGAAACAAGAGAGAAGCTTCCTGAAAAAACATCATAGCCCTTTTTTTTCAACAAAGCAAATGTAGAGAACGGACAAATGTTAAACAGTTTACGAATCAAGTAACAGTACTGTGTGCTGACTCTAAACCTATGGATCCTTTGAATAATTAGATTGAAGAAATTTGTTTATTCTTAATCATTTCCCCTTCCCATCCTTAGCTTTTATTTTCAGGTCCTTCAAACAGAGTGAGAGAAGATTTTCTTAACTGTCACATCCAGTAGAATATGAAGAGACTCAAAAATCATCTTACTTGGAATTTCTCTTCTATAATTTCTAACTCTCTGCAGGGCCTGATACTCTGTACGTAAATAAGGGACTTCTGAAACCAGGTTCTCTTCAGAAAAGAAAAATTCAGAAAAAAAAAACCCAAAAACCTAATAATCTTCCTCTATTAATTTAGGGCTCTATCTATCCCCTCTATTAGGCAGCCACCAGTAGTACCAGAGGACACTTTGGCCCCAATTGTTCATACAGGAAAGCTTCTTACCTATACTTACAGTTCTGAAAATTGCATTGATAAATGAAATCCTAAAAGTCATTGTCTTTATTTTAGCTCATCATATCTTAACTTAATTTATTTGATGATAAATGAGGTATGTGTTTAGACTAATTATTCTACAAAAATCACTTTTCCCAATCAAGACTACAAGCAGAATATTAGAACTACAAATGAGGAGCAAATAGGAAAGTGATAGCCTGCTTTGATTGAGTTGTTTACTGCAGGATTTTGAAGGCATTTATTTCACATGTCTTCATATTAATTAATAACTGAATATTCAAATGGTCATATGCTCCAGAAAAAGAAAAAAACTCAAACATATTTCAGTCTAGTGGAGATTTTGTCAATCTAATCAGATTTAACTTCGTGTTTACAGAGTAAGAGTGGTATAGTCTACCGTTATCCCAAAGGGTAAAGGGAGGTCCTGGTTTCCCAGATAAATACTGCCAGGGTAAGTCAACATGAGATTTCATCTGCCAGGTCTCAAAAGCACTGGATCACCTCTGTAAGAATTTCTCTCACAAAAGTTCTGGCTTATGACAACCCGCAGAATGGCTGAAGACCCAATATAAACTCAGAATAAAGTAATGATTAGGAGTCTCCCCTTGGAAAGAAAATCCCTTTTTATTTCAATACCTGATTAATTTATTTAAATAGTCATCTACCATATTTTCATTCCTCCTCCTTTGAAATATTTTATTATGATGGCATCCAAGAACATATTGAAAGAAAAGTAAAAAAAAAAAAAAAGCCAGTGGAATACCCACCCAGAAAAAGAGAAGAAAGAACAATCTTCTGGATTCAAATTCATATTTCAGATATTGTTTAAAGTATGTGTTTGAACAAAAATGCAATACAAGGGTTTAACAGTACAGCACCAGAATACCCAACTACCTGATGCTTAAGGTGAAAAAGAAGGTCCAAATCTTCTCTCTCAGAGGAACTAACTGAAAATTACCCAAGTACTATAACATTTGCCACTAAGCATTTTATCAGTTTAGCTCAAATGTATATAAATTGAACGTAAACTTCAAGTATACTTAATTATTTTCATTGGAGATGATAAAACTCCGAATGTGGTTCAATCCCTTCATTTGCGTTGTAGATGATTGTTGTTTTTGTTAAGTGACCCAAAAACTAATTCAATGTTCACATGGTTCCACTTTTAGATCATTTTTGAAGCCTCTGGAGAAAAGCTGCTTATTTTCAAAAAGCTCCTTTTTTCCATCAGTAAAACTGGTCAGGAATGAAAACAGATCAATTAAAAATAACAAATATGACTTCAAAACTCCTTTTTAACTGAGCTTGTGAGAGCAAATTTTACTCTTTATGCTGGCAATGGATTTGTTGGGTGCAACCATTATACCGAGCTCACCAACTCTGCACTACAGCAAACTAGGAGAGTTTGTGTCGGCAGAGATGTTTGTTGCCTTCCCCATACATAGCTGGTTTCATCCCAATAAGAAGGAAACAAAGTATGACTTTCTTAAAAAACTGTTAACTAGTAACACTGGAGGAGGCAAAATTGGATCAGAGTCCAGAGAGAGCCCAGTGTTTGATCTTACCTACAGTGAGAACAGGCCAAGGGCACGAAGCCAGTATCACACGGGAGCTACAGCTGAGCTCTAGCCTGCTGACACGTGCAGCAGCATAAACTAGCAAGGCTGGATTAAGGGCTCTCTGCCAGATGCTGTGAAGTCTTCAAGACATGAGTTTCTCAGTGAAGCATGGGAATGAGAAGAGCAGAAAACCATGCAGTCAAGAACAAGAACAAGCACTATTGGTTTTAACACTGCAGCTTCTTACTTCCAGCTTTTTAATATTTGAATGTAAGACCAAAAAAATACCTGAAGATATCAAAGGAAATACTTTCAAAATTATTGAAATCAGATCTTTTGGTATGTAAAATAGTATTAATAACAGTAATTATTCTCTTTGCAACAGGAGATTGGTTTAGGCAATTAATTAGACTTTTGGAAATATTAAAAAGGAAGAATGACCTCTGCACTTACCCTAAGGTAAATAATAAGTGCATACGGTTTGTAAACACATACTTGCCATTGTATAAATAAGGAAATGAGACTGAATTGTTAATAATAAAAGAAACAGCACCTCAGAATATAAACAAATCCTTAGCCCCACTCTTAAAAATACTCGTTAATGTAATGATACTCCATTAGCTTCATAGTAGGAGACTACATGCACCTTTGAGAAGATACGTGTGTGTCAGATTCCTCTAGCATTAGTGAAGGAAAGGTTGCAATACTGCTGTAAAACTATTTGGCAAAATTCACAACTCTCACTGCACTCTCAGTTCCAGCTCTGCAGTCATCTCTGCAAAAGCTGATTCCCTTGTACGTTTCTGCATGTAGTAGTAACCTCAGAGATGTAAGTGTATCTGCTGTGGAATATAAAATAAACATTATGGTTTAAAAATATGAAACTCACAGAAGTTCCATGTCTGAATTTATTTTCTGTAAACAAATTTAATTCATATTTCTGCCAAACACATGCAAGGTTTGTGAGTATACTCCAACTCAGCTGCAGTAGAGTTGTTTGTATATGGTATTACGCAAGTATTTTAAATTATCATCTCACATTTTTTACACTACAGCAAGGTCTGAAAAATCATTCTTCTCCAGGATTTAAAAAATGAAAAGGGATATACATCTCCTTCAGAAAATGTTTTTTTTCTGTATCCAGTCAGGTCAATTGTTCATAGTAGAAGATGACTTGCTCTCCACAGTGAATAAATCTTATACATTATCACGTTCAGATCCTTCCTCCATTTCTCAAAAGACAAATTCAACATAAATTCAACAAAGATGAGAATGCAACAGAAGGAAAATCCAGACCCTGCAGCTTTGGACGTTTGATTAAACTTCTGATACATATGTAAATTAAACTGACCAACAGTTGTGTGCTCTGAAAGATATTCCAATAAGGAAAATATCTTCTGCAAATTATCCATGCCACAGAGGAGAGCAGTCCCTCAGTTCCCCCATTTAGAATCTGAAGGCTGTAGATTACTTATTAACCCACTAGATAAGGATATTTATCAATTTATTTGTATGCCCTCCACTGTCAGAAGATTTGAAGCACTGCCAAGAGCCTTGACACAGGCTTTGCCTTCATTGATTAATATTTTGTAGAAAAAAAAAAACCAACACGACAGTTTTCTTTATGTTAAAGAGATTTCTTTATTTATTTCCATTTTCTTTTTTTTGTGCATTCATGAAAAAAGAATCTTCATGGAAAAGTTGCCTGGAAAAATTAGTTTTCCCCTGAAAGCAGTGAAATCTCATTCTTGTCTCTTGCGGAAGTGAGACAACAAACTATACTTTTGAAAGACAAACAATTTTCCAAAGTAGTTATACAAGATTACTTATAAATTGAGTTATATATCCAAAGTNTTTATCTCAATAGATTGTCAGAGATATCCCAAGATACTCTTATAGAATTAGTTGTTCTAGTGAAAGATCAGCCTGAGCTTCTAGGCTTTGCAGTACACTTCTGAACTCAACAAATTTATTTATGAGTCAATTGTTGTTGCCAAAACAGAGTTGATTCTTGTTTTGTTAATTTTACACACACTCACATTTTTCTACTCAATTGTTACTCACATTGCATTCAACAGGACTTCACTTGTATTTGCTGTAGTTTTTTAAATGAAAAATAGTTCCCAAAAGTATTCACATTCCCAGCAAAATCTCTGCTTAACAATTGACTCAGGTGCATGCTGAGGACAGGCATGTTGCAGTACTCACACCCAGCAGCAGTGATAGTTTTAGCCTTGCTCTTCTTCTGTGCATCAATAGAGTAGATTAACTACCCACATAACATTAATGTACCTACCACCAGGTGCTGTAAAAGACTTAATCTGTCACCAGTACAGTCATGATAGCAGTCCATTCAAAGGGTGCTGGAAGTTGTGTTTTGTGTTGTTGTTGAGGGAGAAACACAAGAGGAAGAAACCCACAAAGTTACAAATGCAACAATCTCCCTTCATAAACAGAGATAATTTTTAAGACCAGTATAAATAATTGTCAAAGACATTCAGGGAACTTCAGGTTCCTGAAAAGTCCCATAGGGCTCCTTTTGCAAAAATGGAATCTTAATTTCCTACAATAATGCACTTTACATGAAATATGAAAAAAAGGCAGAGCAAAATTATGTCTCTGAGTGCTCATTTGTTGTGTTGATACAGTGTTCCTTACGAAAACATGGGCCACTTCGTCCATTAATAAATTCTGTAAGGTTTCTCACCAGTTATTAATGTCTGTTACAACCAGCAACTTTGAGGACTCTAATGAGGAAAACTGTTTCTGAGTACTCACACTGTCATGTTTATTTATACTGTGAAGGCACGGCAAACTTCTCAGGTCCAAATGAAACTAGCTTCAAATTGACTTATTTGATAGGATTGAAGGACACTCAGAATTTACATCATGGAGAAAACATTGTTTACCTTAAAAAAAAGCTGTCTTACGCTGGCCAAAGAGCCTTTCAACGTTCAGAGGTGCAGGCCCATCTGCCTACAGGCACCCTAACCTACCT
>VXBW01005804.1:1453985-1564954 GCA_013400375.1 Thinocorus orbignyianus | reverse complement strand
TTAAGCAAATCATAAAAAAAAAATACATCAGTACACACTTGTATATGTATGATATGATAATAAAAAAGCCCATGCAGCTTTTACAGTATGTATAGGAACATCTACTTTCGACTAGGACTTTTCACTATGGAAAACAGAAAGATAGGAGGGATACAAGAGAGATAGATAAAGTAATTAATGATATAGAAAATAATGTATAAGGAAAAGTTGTTTACCATTTCTTATGTTACAAGATGTAGAAAGCAATTAATTTCTTAAAAATTTAAAATAAGTAAAACAAATAGAAAATGGATATGTTTTTCACATAGTGCGCACTTATATTTTGCATCTCATTGTGGTAGGACGGTGTCTATGACAAAAGTAAGCAATTCAAGACAATACAGCATTAAGTCACTGAAGTCATAGAGAATTCCTAAAGCACAGCCATACAGACACAACCTGTAATTTGGGGAGTGCCTACACTACATATTGCTGCAAGCTGACAGGACATGCAAGTACTAATAAAAGCCAATGCTTGTCCTGTTCTCAGATTAAAACTGAATGACCAAGGAGTCTTACTTTCTCCTGTATGTCCAGGGAACACCCAGGAATCTTCACTTCCAGCAGGAATGGATGCATGTGTTTTTAATTGGTTAACACTTTTTTCAGGCTACTATTGATTTTTATTTTTTTTTTAAAAGACTAGTGGTCCAGTAGCTTGGCAATGTGGGAAATTCTGGGGACTGTCATATGCTGAATGAGATCATGCAGTCTCCCACTGGTTTATATTGCATGTGAATTCAGCAGAGAACCATTTTGTTTTGCTTATCAAGGTGACCTTTTCTGTCAAACTGCAGGTGTAAATGGAAAAAAAGATATGGTGGAGCAGTGATTGGCTAAAATTATGAACCACAAGGTAATACATCAATGCAATATAAGACCTCTTGTCCTTATGAAGGGAACTATATTCCTCGCTGAGGCACTGAGCCATGGAGAATCCTTTTCCATAAGCAAAGCTGATCTTTTGTGTTACTGCGCTCACACCAAAACCTAGCAATTCAGTTTCCAAACCAAAATTATAAAAGGAAAGGAATAGGTTTTCAGTACATTCATGTTAGTTACTCAATATCTTGTGCCCATGTTATTTACTTTTGGTGTTGACATTGTTTATCATGCACTGTTACTGCAATTACATATAACTCCATACAATACATGGAATGACATATTTATGTAAAAAGTAACTATACATGTTAGGTTGACGTAGAAGGTTGTAGCTTAAATTAAGAATATGTTCTGATACTTAAATGCATATTCTAAATTTCCTGTTTATGATACATTTTAACACATGAAAAGACAACTTAGAAAGTGAAACAGTTCCATCTTATGCATATATTTCCATAAATGTCTCACCAGAAAGGAGTCCAATCATACCATTAAACTAACTGGTCTAACTGAAGGTAATGTTGCACAACATAACATGAAGTTGAGAAGGAAATATGAGCATCACTAAAATATTCAGGTTAGATACTTGGAACTACTGATGCCATGCTAAGGAACCGCATGAATGAAACAAAATACTAATGGCAAAATAGTAATGCAAAAAAGGCAGTGAAGTAAACAAAATAGACAAAATTAAAATGTTTCAAAAAATACAAGTCAAAAAGTATAAAGAAAGAAGTAATCTTGCACACAGAAATCCAGGTCTCCAGTTATTTCTATGCCTGCCCCTAAACTGTCAAATCCTCACTCTTATTTTGCATTGCAATTATAGAAGAAGCAAGGAGGTAAAGAGCTGAGAGCGTGAGGAATTTTCTTCTGCACATCTTTATTTCTAAACCTAAATAGATACTTGGCATGCTGGCAGATCTGATCTTTACACAAATCAAGTATCTGCCAGGACCTGAAAGACACAAAGTGACCAATGTTTGAAAGATCTTTCAAAACCAGAGTTAGGGTCATTCAAGTAAAAGGAAGTATATATCCCTTTGTGATGTGGTTAAGACTATCCATTCAAATAACCCTGAGTTTTAGAGAAAACTATATAAATTCTATTTTGTACCTGGTGATCTCAAGAACAGTTTTGAAGTTGTCTAAAAAAATGTTCTTTGCTACATTCAGTGGAAAAAGAACATTTAATTTTAAAATTCTGCAGCTCTTCATCGGCTGGTGAGCAAAATCTCTTCCTCAGATTCTGTATATATGTCTCCCGGTGAAATACTAAAATTCTACATTATGCCAAGGAAATTGCTTCAGCACCATGTTTCACAGAGGACAGATGGGACTTGATATTAATGCTGTGTGCTATCAAAACAATGAAACTGGCTCCTTGTCAGAAACACACAAGGAAATATACACTGTAATAAAGAAAACTTGTCTTTGCAGAGAATTTACTTCTGTATCGCTAAGATGACTTCTATACACACTCCTCTATCTCTCCTTCCTCTAACAGATCACACTAGCCATGAGATAACCTGATTTAGAAGACCACCTTATTCATAACCTAAAACCTACTGGAGCCTGTATTCTAAGGGGTCTCCTTAGAATTCAGTTAAAATACTTTCTCTGAGCAGGCTATAATATATTTCAGGTGGAGTATCCCTCTTCAGCTTTTGAGTTTATACAAAAGACTCAGATTGGAGCTGAGCATGTGGGAGAAAGGTAAAGAGGAGTACAAGCCTGACTATACCCTATTAGTTAAACAACTCATAGGGAAATTTATGGTTTCCATGCTCTGCTCCTAGAACATCAACTTCTTTATTATTTAAATTAAAGAGCAAGATTGTAAATACAAAAATGATCTCAGATGTCTGAACTGGAACCCAGGGCTCATTCACAGTCTGCAGTCTTCAGTCCTTTGTTTGGTAAATGTTTGAGAGCTCTTCTTCCATATAACTGCAGTTTTATTTGGAGGAATAATGTCTTACTGTTCAAATGCTTACATTCTTTATTGGTTCTGGCTTTGTGACAATGATGTGTTTCTTGTACCTTTCATCTTCTCACTGAGTTTGAATCACTACTGTGCCTCTCTAATCTAAGACCATAGCTTTTAGTAATGCTGCAGCTCCATTACCAACAACTATAATTGGAATTATGTCTCTATCTATTTAATTGTGTTGATTTTCTTCCCTGATACTCCTGCAAATCAATATTAATGAGAATATTTAAATCTACAAAATCTGCATTTAGTCTATTTGAGGTATTAGATGAAGCTTGCAAAGCTGTTCTCTTATTCAGTTTCTCCTCCCAACCTAGCCAAGTTAAAACCATAAAAAGGTGTCAAGTTTGTCTCAAAGCTTTTAACTTTAATAGCCTGGTGTTGTATGCTAAATTATAGTTTTTTGTGAAGTAGTGAACATACATGTTCCTGATGTTCATAGGAAAAAAACGCACTATTTGAGTGAATGGCAGATTCTTAGATAGAGTAAGAGAAGGGACGAAAGGTGGAAAATACATTTATCAAGTACTTTTGTGGGGCTTTCCCCTTTACCTTTCATGTCTCTCTTCTTTCTAGGAAAAAGAAGTCAAAGGGAAAAAAAAAAAAAAAAGCCGAAGGCTTCAAAAAGTAAATTCTGCTTTTTCTGAAGCCTCTTTTTTATCTTTCTGTTCTCTTCCCCTATCTGCAGGAAATAGATTCATCCTTTATACATACAGGTGAGAAATTACTGAAATATATTTCAAAAGCATGCATTTTGTTATTTGAAAGGAATCCTGTCCAGCAAATGTTTCCTGGGCAAGCTGTTTTATACACATACAGTGTTCTCTTTGTTGCATTTAGAGATGCAGAGATTGCCACAGCAAATCTATCATCAGAAAAATGCTTCTCTCATCCAAGAAAAATCTTTAGGTTTTGGAGGACATTTTTACTATGCTTATATAAACAGCACTTCCCACTAATGTCTTTAAGTCTGTCTTCATGAATCGTTTATCTGTTTACAGCTAATTCTTATTTGTTATTTATTTATGAAATAAATGACATGCAAAGACCCGACTAAAACTTTGGATTTAATATACACTTAATCTTAAAGAAGTTAAAATTCCTCCTCAGAAGATGATAGGACAAATTGTCCAAAACATTATGTGCACTACATACAACCAGGTATCTACTTCCCTTAGGTTGAGGGGAGTGGTTTATGTGTAATGCAACAAAAATCTTTGAAGTATTCAGACTTTAAGAGTGAGGATGAGGGATAAAGTGCTGTGCAATGACCTGTAATCTGAGGCTGAGATTTTTGGCTATACCTAAACTAACCATCATAACTCTGCCACTTCCAAATATCATGTTTCCTTAACTTGGTATAGTAATTGTGTTACAGCATGGTGAGAAGACTTAAGGAGCTAAATAAGGATGTGGATACTCCTTTTTTCATGCTTCATTTCTCAAGGATTCTTCTACATATACTGGAAAGAGAAAGAATGGGTGGAATATAACCTCCAGAAGCACATTTGGAACAACAAAATTAAGTTTCTTACTGGACTCTCTCTTCATCAGTTTCTATTGATATATATAATTAGCCCTATTTAGCTAATCCAGAGTAGAGCAAGAAGAACAAAGAATGCTAATACTGATAGCGAGCCCGTGGAAAGTTTTAAGCCATAGCAAGAGAAAAGCACATACTTAGAGACAAGCAACTCAGAATACCAGGAGATTGAAAGTTAAAGAAAAGGGACATTAATAGGGTAAAGAGGATTTGTAGAAAGGGTATTGAAGGGAAACCTTAAACCAGGGGAGAATGAGAAAGTTTCTGGACATCTAGGAACTATTGGTCAAAAATAATTTCCAAGTTATGAAGGAGCTAAGGACTCAAAATGCCTGTAAATTTTTTTGCTTTTGCTGACATCTCTACAACGTTATTTGGTAAGCAAAACCAGGCCTGCTCAAATACCTTTGTGCTCTGTGATACATTCACCACATGAGTTGGAAGATGTAACCTGTACATTTCTTTCACCTTCTCCGAGCATTTGAGGGAACATTTGGGAAGAATGCAGATGTTTGAGATATGTCATTAATATAGTGTCCCAATTTCTTGCTAATCCCAGTAAGTCAAGGACATGTAAGTTTCTGTGTTATGTGAGTTTGGGGAAGTATTCAGTAAGAGAAACTCAAGCATATCTATGACACTTCTCCCAGTGCCTGGTTTCTAGGTAGCACAGTTTATAACTCAGCAGAGTAGTACAAAGTGAGCTAGTTTCAGTATGACATCTGCTTATTTGCTTTCTCCAAACAGTTGCAAGGACAGGATATGAAAGAAAATTCCTTGGCCTCCAGTCCTTCCTGCATTATCTCCTAAATGATGAGCAGATACAGTGCAATGGAGACATCCAGGGCATATCCATGGAGAATAGAGTTCTCTATTTACCTTTGAGTTTAGCTGCAGGAATTATAATCTAGCTCTTGGATTTAATTCAGTTAGCTAGTTTTTAAGAATGCCAACTGGTACAAATGCTGGTTTTCCTTTTATTTCAAAGAGCATGTTATATTTTTGAGCTCTAATTGAAAGCACAGCTTACATTTAGAGTATTTTCTATCTTTCCTGTCCTACTGACAGTTTGTTTTCTATTAGAGTCTTAAGTGCATCTTTGCATTTAACTGCTGCTGTTTGTTAGATAGTGGGGTCTGGAAAGAATGGTTGTATACAGGTAGCAGCTGATAAAGTGT
The DNA here is from genome assembly GCA_013400375.1 of Thinocorus orbignyianus. Taxonomy (NCBI): domain Eukaryota; kingdom Metazoa; phylum Chordata; class Aves; order Ciconiiformes; family Thinocoridae; genus Thinocorus; species Thinocorus orbignyianus. The sequence continues at coordinate 1,559,319 of VXBW01005804.1, read as the reverse complement.
ATAATTGGTTTACTTCCTTAGACTCAAAGGTTAGTAAACTTGCTTTCTAGTCTCTTGGAGGCTGTAAAAAATGTTTCACCTTATTTCAGCGGTTCAGTAGTAGTACTTTATCAGTTCTATTTTTATTCATTGATGTATCACAAAGTGGCAAAATTTCTAAGTTACAGGTCATGCAGAATGTATCAAAAAAGCACAATGGCAACAAATAAAGCTCTGCTTTCTTAGAAAACTATGAAAACTGTTCATTTGTTTGTCCAGATAAGGTTAAAAATAATAATGATAATAATAATAAAAATAATAAATAGAAATTGTTGGGTTTGTAAAATCCTAAATATTTCCAACTATTCTGTAGGGGGCAGCAGAATCTGAACAAGATAAATATTAAAGTTAGGATGTAGGGGGAACAGAAACACCAAATTGCCTTCTTTTCACTGTATGTAGATAAGTAGTAATGTACCTTAATTGTTACAAAATTAACAACATTACCTAATTATTATTCTTTACATTAACAAACACAGGTTGCATGCATTTCTTTTTATCTAATCTCTTATTTTATATACAAAACTACTGAAGCTGAACAAAGCCAGTACAATAAAATTAACACACAAATTGTTTTTTCCTCCCTTTGGGCAGAAAAAAATGCAATTTACAAGGAAAATACAATTATATATAAATATTTATGAAACAAAAAAGTCAAACAACATCAGTGGGTTTTTGTATATGTGTGAGGTAGCAAAAATAATACAAAGTTAGACTATTTGATTAATTATTAACATTTTCACTGCATCCCAATGGGGAACTTATTCTGTAAAAGGAACGTTTTGCTATTTGTTACTGTCCATAATTAATTTTTAAGTAGGAAGCTAGAGCACAACTAAAAGAAATTTAGTTTTTAATTAACCAATAATACAGACCAGTTCTACTTTTTCTGTCATGAAAATAGTAGAATTAAAGGTACAAGACAAGGACATGTCCTTCTTTCCCCCCACGCTGCACAGTAAGGTTTTAGTAGAAGGAAATTAAGAAAGTGAAGGCAATAAATTGTCTTCTTTATTATTCAAGGGGGAGAATACACCATGGACATAGGTTTAAAGACATGACTCTGCGTAAAGGGTAACATTTTTCACTTAATGAGATATCTAGATCAACCCTGTTTGAATGACAAGACCAGCCCTGAAGAAAAGGACTTGGGAATCCTTGTGGATGAGAAGCTCAACTGTATCCTGGGCTGCATCAAAAGAAGCATGACCAGCAGGTTGCGGGAGGTGATTCTCACCCTCTACTCCACATTTGACACCCCATCTGGAGTACTGCCTCCAGCTTTGGCATACTCAGCACAGAAAGGAAATGGAACTGTTGGAAGGGTCCAGCTGAAGACAGGCAGATAAAGCTGGAGCTGTTCAGCCTGGAGAAAAGAAGGCTCCAGGGAGAACTTAAAGCAGCCTTCCAGTTGTTTAAGGGGGCTACAAGAGAGCTGAAGAGAGACTCCATCAGGGAGTGTAGTGATAAGATGAGGGGTAATGGTTTTATATAGAAAGAGAGTAGACTTAGGTTGCACATTAGGAAGAATTTTTTCCCTGTGAGGGTGGTGAGACACTGGAACAGGTTGCTCAGAGAAGTTGTGGCTGCCCCATCCCTGGAAGTGTTCAAGGCCAGGCTGGATGGGGCTTTGAGCAACCTGCTCTGGTGGGAGGTGTCCCTGCCCATGGCAGGGGGGTTGGTCACTCCCAGTTCTAACCATTCTATGATTCTATGATTCTATTTAATCATGTGACCTGAAAGCTGTAGAATACATTATCTTTTATTCTTACAGTAGTGGGTCTTTGACAAAATATTTTGACTGTGTAGCTGAAGATAATTAGGCGTAAGGAGTATTTGCAGCTCACATCTTTCTGTTTTAGTCTTAACACACTGCTTTGCAGAGTGTTTTGCAAAAGAATGTATTAGAGTTTCAGCATCTGAGTTTTCTGGGGTTTATTTATTTCTGCATCACTAAGTTGGTGAGAGAATTCTAAAAATCCTAATGAGAAGATGATAAAATTTTGAAAGTTACCACAATCTAAAACCAACAGCAGCAACAAACTTATACATAGTAAAATATCATCAAGGTGACACTATGGCTAAAGACAGTTTACTGACACTTTTTCAAGAGTATGAATCAGTGCAGATTTCTGCACTGCAACATAGCACAAACATCACACTTATTCAAAAATTAAAAGAAAAATGTTAAGTAGTGATCTACCTATGAAATGACAAACAATGATAAGCATGCGATGGGAGGCAGCTACAAATGTTTATATCTCAAGAGCCTGACACTGAGATGACTGCTAAACTGCCTTCCTCCATGTATTGTAATATGAAATTTTTTCACTGAAGCCAAAAAACTTTCTCTCTCTCATATTGCTGAGGTTTGAAATAAAACAATAAGCTGCTTTACATTGCAGCCAATTTCTAGTCCAAGGCAGTGGCAGCAAACTTTAGAACATTTGTTGAGACTGTGAGCATAATCATCACAGCAGATTTTAGTTTCACTCACAGAACAATTATTTATCCAGACAGAAATGAACTCTGAAAAGTATTACTAGAATGAAACTATTTCCACAGAGTAATGGTAACATTTTCTCCCTCCATATCTTGTATATTATCAGGCAGGAATAGGAACTGTTGGCCCAAGATGTGTTTTTTAGTGGGTATTTGGTGTTCGCACAGTGCAGCACTGAGAACTTGGATCCCTCTATTCATTAGTAAGAACAGATACAAATTCTTCTCCTCATTCCCCAGATGTGATATTCCCTGAACTTGTTTAGAAGATCTCCTTTGTGTAGCAATAAAGGATAAAAATCTATCTCTACGATTTTTATTTTTCTGAAGCTGGTATATTTGCAACACAAAGTCTACTGACATTAAGATCATTAAATGACTCTTCCTTCTCTTGTACTGTGCCTCAGGAAATGAGTCAAATGCTCAAACCTCATCATGTATCCCTGTTTCGCTGCTCTTGTACTTCAAGCTGAGGACATGTTTATCTGCCTCACTGTATCAGGGCAAAGTGCTTAGCTCTAAGCAACTGCTGACATCGTTTGTATGTAACATGGCACTGAAACACAGTATTCTGTTCGACTGGACTTCACTTCAAACTGTCAAAACAGATGAGAAAGAAAAATTAATTAAAATAATTTTAATTTCCATGGGTATGATCCTTCATTTGATATATGGTTGTACAGTATTTTATATGCAATATTCTTTCTGATATAACACTGAGGGTCAGAACATCTGCTTCAGTATGAACCCTTAAAAAATGTGCCAAGATATTCGGGAAAAGCAGACACAACAGATAAAAATGTATTGAAAGTTAACAAAGCAAATATATGTAGGGGTTTTAACATTATCATTCATCCATCTTGAGAGCACACAGGCAGGATAGAGAATTCTTCCACTTGGGTTTTAAAATTAAATAATTAGAAAATTTGTGTGCTTATTGATGTGGAAATGTCAACAATGACATAGGAGGAGGGGTATAGCAGTGACTTCAGAACAAACCTGCACAAACCTTACTGAAGATATCTTTCTGACTCTGGAATAAAATATGGTTTAATTAAATATTCAACTATTCTTTCTATGTTCAACTCTCTTTCATTTACTATCTTCTTTTTCAATTTGTGCTGAAGGTTCATAGAGTCATAGAAATACAAGCCTGAAAGATAGGACTAAAAATGAGCCAAGAACACTTGAGAGGGGCAGGAACAACACATGACATTTCTCTCATTCTATCCTTTTGTCAGCCTTTGAAGTTGTATTTGAAAGAAATGTAAATAAATGAAGAAAATGTTAAGCTAGAAATGGAAGTCAAGTTGGATTGCAATTGGACAAACATAAGGTCCTTCACAAGTCAAACCTGATTTTTGAAACAATAAAATGTAATTTTATTAAATTTTAAATTAAATTAAAGGTCTATTGGTCTGACTCAACATCAAAGCAAGGAGAACTTTAAGTGCTGAAAAGGAATATTTTATTTCCTTATTCACATATTCATTTCTATTCGGAGAAGTAACTACCTTATCTCTTTTTTTTCTTTTCCTTTTTTTTTTTTTTTCCCCCCCCTGCCTCCCCGCCCCTGCCCCCCATCATCTTTTACTTAATTAAAAAGGTTGCAAGGTGGTTCTCTACTGATCAAGTGTTCCCTTGCAGGTATTTTTTTACATATGGGTTGTTGCTTCTATTAACGTTTTTCTGTCTGCCCAGGACTAAAATAGAACAGAAAGAACACAAATGGGTTTCATGAGAGCTATATTCAGCTCCCTTAAGAGCTATAATTTGAGTACTACTGCCTTAGAACATCATTATCTGAGGCCATAAGTTTTCTGTATCTTGTTGGAAGGCCAGAGTATGCGTTAAACAGTGTTCTGCTTTGTATTTTCAATACAGTATCCAAATTCCTGAAATAGAAATTGTTGCCTCCGAAATAGAAAAAAAAACCCACAAACAACAACAACAACAACAAAAAAAAACCCACACACACACACAAAAAAAAACCCACAACAAAACAAAACTAGTCACAGATATTTAATACTTTTTGAATTTTGAATTAACTAAGTTGTTTTTTGGCAAGGGAAGACTTCATTGCAGATTTCTAACACTGGTTGGGACACACAAAATCAAAAATGCACCAAAGGGGAGAAACCTCTTTTGTTTAACATACACATAAAGTGTTAGCATAAAGGCATGTTCACAGTGACATTTTCTTCCAGATTTCCCAAAGAATTTGCTTTAAAGCAATGTATTGGTGATTTTATAAAGCAGGATGCTGTATCTAAATTTAAGTTCATGTCTTTTCTTAAAACACTGTCTTACCTCCCTGAGAAATAGAAGACATTGTGTCTTATATAGATAGCTATAAAAACAAAGTAGATTATTAAACTAAACTTATCTAAGTATATTTTACCTATTTCACTTTGTATAACTCCCAGATGTATACATGACAGGTTATACTGTGCAGATATAATATATTTAAACAAAATTGGTCTCTTTTCCAAGGAGAAAAATCAAATTTAATATAGGGACATAAAATCAGTTTTGATAGTTCAAAACATGTCTCTGTCTAGCCTATTGTGCTGTCTCCAGCACTAGTCAAAAGCGAAGGTGTATGGAAGAATAGGAATAAGAGAAGACTATATTCTATTCTGTCTAAGTAATTATCCCAGGGTTTTGGGGTTCTTTTGTTTGGTTGGTTGGTTTTGTGTGGATTTGTTTGTTTGTTTGTTTGATTGATTGATTGATTGATTGATTGTTTTTCAGTTCAGGGAATTTTCTGAGCCACTGAGGCTTATCTGCTAAACATCAGTTAGTTTGTCTTCCAAGTATGTTTCCCATCAAACCTATATAAACTCACATCCACAGAATCCCTCAACAAGGAATTCCACAATTCTGTTAGCTGTGGAGTGAAGAACCATAGTTTTTGTTTTGAAGCCAAAGTTAAAACTGAGCTATTAAGTTAGTATTTTGGACTGTGGCTCTGTTGAGAAAGAGTGAATACTTAATCCCAGTAAACAAAGTCCAGGTCATTGATGGTTTTATAGACTCTATTGTATCTTCTCTTTCCATTTCTTTTCCAGACTGAGCCCCCATATACTCAGTTGTTCTTCATACAGAGGTTAATACATACCTTTGATGACTCTTGTTTTCTTTCTCTGATTTTACTTTCAAGTTCTCACATATCCTTTTTCAGATGAGAGAACCAGCACTGTATACAGTGCTTACGGAAGGAGCAAACCATGAATTTGCCATCATGTTTTCTGTTTGGTTCTCAGTTTCTTTCTTAGTGCTGCCTAATATTTTTAAATTTTTTGATGGCTATTAGATACTACCAAGCCCATCCTATTTGCATAGAGCTATCTGTAGTAACTCTAGTACCTTCTGAATTGAAACAACCAGTCCAGAGCCCATCACACAGGTTAATGACTGAATTTTCTAATGATGTGAAATCTTTTTCATTTGACTGAAATAAGCGTTCTGTCAAAAAAATTACTTTTAAACAAAAGTATTTAACAGGTGCAGGATGTTTATCTTAGGGTTTTGGGTCTCAGGCAGACCACTGGCTATAAAAACTTGTTTACATTGATACAAAACAGATTTTTAATTTGTTTGAGATATATATAGCTGTATGTGTATATTTGTACACATATGTAATTTCGTTCGCCTGAAGCAAAGATATAACTGCAAATAATTTCAAAGAAAATATGGAAATATGCAGTAAATGGGACTGTATCACAACCCTGTTGTTTCCTCAAAATGAAAATGAGAAATTTCTGCTTGCTCTCTGGGCATTTTCATTGCTGTATTATCGAGTCATGGTTCAAAAATAACAAAAGTGCCAGGGAGGCATCTCTTAGAGTCAAAAGAGTCTTTAATTCTTGCATGTAGATACTGTTTAGCAGAATGATATTGGTCACCTAATTTGTGAACACATGCAAGATAAATGTAGCTCAACTAGTCAATTCAATTTTGTCTGAATTTCTCATGTGCAAATATGTATGTCACACAGGGACATTTCAAGGGTTGGACTAGTTGATCCTTAAAAGGTCCCTTCGAACACAAATGACTATGATTCTCTGATTTGTATTAAAATTATTAGTTGATCTGATACCACAGTAGCAAGTGGTCTAAAAACAGCTTAGAAAACAGATACCTTGTTTAAAAAATAAATAAAGCCTTCTTCCATATTTATCATTTTCTGAATTTCAAAACTTACGAAAATTTTTTTTTTTCTTTTTTACTGATATTCCAGTTGTCACATGAATGAGATCTCTCCACACCTCTGGATCTGTTAGAAGAACACTAAATATGGTACATAAATGGCGTTATACTATTTCTTTTAATGTTGCTATGATACCTAGATTCTTTGGTTTGGTTTGATTTGTTTCTTTTCTCAGGGCAGGGGGGTGGGGGGAAGGAGAGGAGGGAAGTGTTTGCTTTTTTTCTGCTGCTTGAATATGAATACTGCATATTCTTGAGTTACATAAATATGCATAAACCATGATGTGGTGACAAAAAAGTAATTCTGAAAAATTCTAAATGACCGAGTGGAAAGAATGGATAATCTTTACTAAACTTAACTGGCTGCATCTGCACTGAGTTTACATAAGAACAAATAAAGTAACATTTCTAAATATCAACAGAACATCTTCATTATTGATGTATTTTATAAAGCATGTACAATTAGCAAACAACTTTCAAGCAAGTAGAATATTCAAGTCAGACGTTTTCTTTTGTCTTCTACTGAATCTTTTCCACTCTCTTGTGGATATTGCATTTATCAACTCACTCTTGCTCTATTCAATTATCATCACATAACTTGAGCTGCAAAAATGCTGCCAGATGTTTTCTTCAAACATTTGTTTAAATTTTTAATTGATTATCTTTTTTACTGTGACCTGAGATTACATGAATATTTGATAAAGTTGCAAGAGGAATATTCTCCAAGATAGTAAAAATTCAGAAGAATATTTAGTTAATATTAATAGAAAACAAATTTTAATTGATTAATGTGAATAGTTACATATCACATCTGGTTTTTTAATATGTGGTGAAGTAACAGAGCGGTTTGATATGATTTATGTGTTCAGTTAGAGAAATTCAGCTTTCCATGCCGACTGATCATTGAAACTACAAATTAAGCTACAAGCAAGGGTTAATGATTTTATTACTAAATACAATAAAATACAGTTCTCCTTATGTTTGAAAGTTTCTATTGTACTGTTTTACTGCAACTTAGACCTATTACTTCTTTCATATTCGATTACAGACACAGAAACCAGAGTGCTGCTTTCCTCTTTGCAGCAGTTTCATGTATTTAAAGATTGTCATAGTGTGTCTCCAGAATATTATCTAAATTAAACAACCTAAGTTCATGTAATCTTTTCTACTGCACATTTCCTAGATTTCTACTCATGTGTATATATACATATATATTATAAACAATACTAATAAAACATTATGAAATTAAAGGATAATTTTGATTCCCATACTATGACACTAAAATACTGTAGTTGTCATCTTTTAGCTAGAAAGGAGTGATAGGAAGTCCACTATTATTAAAAGATCAGAAATATTAAATGATTAGCTAAAAATTTATTGCATGGACTCTTTAAAACAAATTCATTAAGCATATGCTCACGTAAATATTGTGGTTTAAAATGATGAACAATCTTGTAGTTGTACAACAAAAGAAATAAGATCTTGAAATGCTTCTCAAAACTCCTCACAATTTCAGTCACCTTTACTCCTTTTTGTTACCTGAACAAGTCAAAAGATAAATAAATTTAATTAAATTCAATCAATGTCATAGTTCTTTATTATATTTACTGCCAGAATTCTCACCCACCAGTTAAGTTTTGATTTACTATGAGGATGAATCCTGAAATTGGCTACTGTTTATGGGGAAACAGGAATGCTGGAAACACTCTTAATGCAGAATCCTGCTGGCCAAGGTAAAAGTCAAGAGGGAAATCTGAGGCTGCACTGCTGAGCCCATCATATTACTTGTCTGAAAAAGAGCATTTCATGGCCCTGGTTATGTTGACAATTGCTTAATGGGTGATAATCTTGCCAAATCCTTTACCTTGAAAAATCTTAATTTGGGAAACAGGGCACTGAATGGGACCATTTCTAGCTCTAAACTGGAATTTGCTAAAGTGTTATAAAGAAACTGTGTTACTTCTTGCATATATCTCGTGAGATACCTCTTACATGCCATATTTCATCCTAACATGACTGGCCAAGGCAGCTTAACATGGAAGAATTTCTAATGACCTACTGCTAATCCAATATTTAACCTAGCACGAGGGGACACATATTTGAAAATCAAATACTATTAAAATGAAACAAATCCTCAGTATTCACAGTCATATATAATTTGCCTTTCACTAAAAATATTTTGTTGACTGGATAGTTGATGCCACGCAGAATAGAAAGGCTGTGTTCTTTGATAAGGAAATAGAGGTTTGATATAGGTTGTTTTACTTATGTCCTTTAAAGACCCTTTAACATACTACCTTGTTGTATCCCTGGATTAATAAATATATAAATAAATCCTCTATCTATTCTTTAAATGCACTCTTTTCTTTATTATAATTTCTCGATGTGAAAAAATATCTGGAGATGTCAATCCACTCATTCCAAGTGAAATATCTTTGAGGAAGGTATCTGATAGAGGCACATATGACTTGTATATTTATGTTACACTTGGACTCATTCCCTCTGTCTTCCAGCAAAGAACGGAGTTGCAGCTGTTGCAGCTTGAAATCTTGTAAATAGAATATATGATATGAACCACCTAGCATATCTTCCAAAGGAACAGCTTATTATACTACCACAAATAGATCAAGCATCTCTGGAGAGGACATAGGTTTTCCTAAATGCTTGGAAAGTTTTTTTTCTCAGTCTCTGCCTTACTTCTTCCCACTGCCAGCAATATATTTTACAAAAGAAACCCACCCAACAACCTAAACAGAAACCAACTGGATAACTAAATTCTACAGTAACTCCAGGCTTTTGTAGATTGCACTTCTGTTGTGTTTGTTTTGAATATTGTAAGTATTAGGGAATTTAACAGAGATACATTTCTGTGTGTTTTATGCCTAATGCTTTAATACTCATTTGAGGTGCACTTTGAAGTTCTTCTTTAAGGCCATATTCTTAGTGACTTCAACAGCCACAAGTTCTAGTAACCCAAATTTTATTACATAAGCACACACAATAGAGTATGTAGGGCATGCTTAGAACAAAAATAAAAAGCAGTGAAAAGATGCATTTTTTTTTTTTCTTCCAGGAGTGTGTATTTATTTCAAAAGCATTAAAAATAATAACTGCCAAGTAAAAACAACATAGGAAAAGTGAACATAGCACCTTAGGACATAGATATATATGTTCCACTAAATTTCAGAAGTGTAAAGACAAAATTCTGCCCTAGCTAAGTCAGATCAGTTTTCATTCAAGTAAACAGACATTGCGAATGAAGATCTAAGGCAAAATTTTCTTCTAAATTTGTCTCTGTCCTACCAAGACCCAGTGAAACACGAGAGTTATTCACATCAGGATGATCAAAACAAGTACCCCAGGACCTAGAATTAGTCATCGTTACTCCCCATCACAAACTACTTTTCCTTAGGGTTAGCTTAATACATTATATATAATACATAGCTCACAGAACTGACAATGACCTACATAATCAATCATTACTGTTTCCATTTTTGTTATATTGCTCACCCAAGGAAGAAAGAAGATTTTGCTTGCTCCTGGCTTTATACGAAGATCACTGAAATCCATGGAAGACTCCTGCTGACTTCAGCTGGAGCTGAACTGGCTGTGGATGAGTAGTATATGACATCAGAATAGCTTAATGCTGCGCTAAATGACACAAGTGTGGTCCACTGATCCTGGTGTTGCTTTTCTGCCAGGATCATTCCCAATTTAGGCCTGCTACCAACCATCCCCAATGCAGCAGACATAGAAAGGCAGGGGCAGGGTATGGGAATGCTTCCCAAGGAGCCCCTTTGGTGAATAAGCTGCAGAAGCACCACTGGGCTGAAAGCATCCCCTTGAATCAGAGTTGTTCCAGAGAGCTCAGCACAACTGGAGGAAGCAGGGAGTGGGTGGGTGGGCAGAAGAAAGAATGGAGGGAAAAAATGTGGACAGAGTTAACTGCTTCTATTGCTTCCATGAGCATGAGAAATATTGGATGGTGTGTCTTTTGTAGTGTGTGTATGGGAAATTGTTGACTCCTGCTACAAATGAAAACTATATAGATTTTTCATTTGCCCTTTAGGTTTTCAGTTAAAACCATGACTTTTGTACAAACCTCAATTTATGTGTACAGATACTTTGCTTATTCTGTGGGCTTGGGGTGTGGGAACCCCCATTCCAAGCTTTTTTTTTTTTTCTTTTAACTTTCTTGGCATGTGCTTCCTTGTACCTTGGTTCAAGTCTTCTATCCTGTAGCACTAAATTCTATTCATAGAAGCTGTTCCCATTCAAATTATCAGAAAAATAAAGTTTATGCCTGCGAACCAGATTAAATTTAAAAAAAATATAACTTGTGTTCTCAAAAGGGAAAAGTGTTCCAGATACTTTAGAAAAAAATACTTGAAAACTTCTAAATGATTTGCTGTTCCTATTTCCTCTTATTCTGAATAATCTACCTGATTGATATAATTATATTCTGTTCAAGAAAACTACAGCTTGCATTTGCTCAGTAGAGTTTCAGAGGAAAATCAAAGAATTTTTTTTTTTTTTTGCACTCTACATATTCCAGATGACAGACACAGTAGGTGGATGGAGGTTTTCTCAAAACTGCTATTTTTATTGCTTTGGTCTACAGGGTATCAGGTAGAAAAATCAAAACTTTGGATCTGCAGTTTTAAACATTCTCCTGTGGCCCACCAGCACTAAGATTGTGATGCAAAGGCAACAAAATAAAGCCTTTGGTATACAGAGAGAATTAATACATGGAATCAGAGGCCTCAGAGAGAGGTGAGGCATGATTCAGCGGGAATTGAACATAATATGTGAGCCAGAACTTGAAGTGAGTGAAAAGATTTTAGTTCTAATATGAAACTAGTTCTAATATGAAGCTAGGCCTGAAACATAGATAGGGGATAGAAAAAGAATTAATCCAGGGTCTTGCATCTGAAAGAGAAGCAAAATGTCTAGTATACTCTTCCCCAGGACACAAAATACAGCTCTGACTGGTGAAGTTCAGTGTTCCTCTGCAGTCAGTGTATTGGCTAATACTGTCTATTCTGACTTGTCTACACAGAGAAAGAAAACCCACCAGGGATATAAATTAGTGTCGGGAACGGCGCGGGAGGACATGCAGCCAACTCAATATGAGTGATAAAGCAAGCTTCAGAGTTTATTCGGATAGCCCAGATATTTATACACTTATCGTAAATTATGCCTACTTGTCACACACTAATTGGCTAAGCTTCTAAAGATTACATGTGCATACGCCCCCTACTTGCAGTTTCTGCTTCAAGGTTCTCCAACATTCCAGAAGGATGCTCTCCCTCTTTTCTTGTTTCTCATTCTCGCAGGGTCGGTGTGACCTTGGCTCTTCTTCCTTGTCAGCATAACTTGCAATTATTACTGAGGCCTACTGTGGCTAAAATCCTACTTATGCTAAGCACTTAGGCTAACAAGAGGATTGCTTGTACAATGCTTCGGTGGATCCATGGCCCTGCTCCCGCAGCCATTCTGCAATGAATTAGTTCACTAGCTCAAATAATACAGATATGTATTATGGGTCTACAGACTTAAATCGTTCATATGAATCATTAGCATTGATGCATTGTGCACCATGCATCTAAACTCCTGGGGTTTAAAGTTTGTCCTTTAAAAGATTCGAAAATCAGAGACAGAAAATCTGTGTTAAAAGTATTCACTTATTAAAAAGCTGTCACATTTCATGACATGCCAGTATTATTTACATCCCTTGTATATATTTCCTAATACAGAATATAACTATAGTGACTACTTTTTCCTTCTCTTATGCAACAGAACTGATTGGTTTTGAAACACAATGTGCTTCTTCAACAGTGATGAAGGACATAAAGGAAGCTCATATCTCTAAGACTGCTCCAGTGCATGAGCTGTATGCTATTCTAGTATCCTGGAGAACAGGACACTGCCATGAATTTCCTATGAGAGGCTGAACAGGAATCTTAAGCCTGACTCTTCCTTTCTCTCCTTCCTTTCATACACACATATACGTAGAGGCACAATTTTCCTGTTGTCTCACAGTTATATGAAGTAGGCAGGCAGAGGCCAGGAAAATTGCTCAGGGAATGAAGGCAGTGAATCCAGTGATGTGAAATCAAGGAGGCTGTGCCTTAGAAAGCCTGTAACCAAAGTGTCTGCCTGTACCCTGATATAAATATTCAGCATTCAAAAATAAAACTGAAATAAACGATAGCTGTGCTCTGAATATAGATTACTATAAAGCAGATTCATTCTCTGAACAGAATATGAAAATAATAAAGAAAAACTCACATGCTTGCTGATAATTTTTTAAATTCTCAAATACAGTAGTGAAGAACAATAGATGAGAGTCTGTGACTTCAGAAGAGGGTATTTTTCCCGTACAGAAGGCAAAGCTATACACTTAATAATGTGAAATCTTAACATATTCCACTTAATTACACACTATTTATACACACTACCAAAAGAAGGCTTTGTCCTGTGAAAAGAACAGCATGAGATATGTGCAAATGATTATATTGTATTTTTCTATCTAGTACTGATCACAAAGTATAGAATCAGACTGGGTTAGTAGAAAAATGGATCTATTTTTTACTTTTCTATTGGGAATCTATCTTTTCGCTTTTGATAGAAGAGAAATTTGGCAAAACCCTGCATATATTGCAGTCTTCAATCTCTCCTCTCTTTTCCTCCTCTTGCCTCCCTTTCCCTCCTCTCACCTCCTCTTCTCTCTTCTCCTCTTCAATCCTCCCTTCTTCTTTCATTGTAGTTATAAAAGTATTGATTGCATAAAAAAAAAAAAACGTAAATAGAAATATGCTTTAAAAATGCTTTATGGTCTTAGCTTGCTTATACATCTCTTTGTTTTGTTTGACTAAGAGGGAGAGCAATAATAAGGCAGTTGGCTAGTCTAGTTTAAAGAGAAATACAATTATCCTTATCACGCTATTGAGGATAAATTGACTCAGAACTCTTTGTACCTACTTCTTGAGCTATTGCAGGTTTATATATTAATTAACTCATGCATGACTTTCAGAGAAATCTATATTTCAGTCCAGGTCCCTAGAGGGAAAAACATTTCAAAGTTACTGTGTGATTATAAAACCTTTAAAGTTTAACACTGTTTAAAGTCATTCCTAATATCTGAAGTGGGTGGAGTACAGTTTTCATTACCTGTTTCTGAAAACTTCGGGAAGGTAGATTGGATCTACTTCTCAGCTTTGCTATAGACCTACTGAAGAGTTGATTTAAAATGAAATAAACTGTAGATGTGTATGGCTTTTGTTTATATTTACTGTCCTAAAAATATCTACCATGATGCTGTTTCCAGACTTCCTAATAAAACCCTTCCAGAACACCCAAAGTACTGCTGACAGTACATAAATTTTTACCTCACTGAAAAGATCCTCAATGATTCTTTTGGGAAATTCTTTTGAGACTTTACAGTGCATTCATTCTGCCCCCTATCTTGAACTCTATCTGTAATTTTAAAAAAGGAACACACAGCTTCAAAACAACTGCTTCAGACATTTCAACATTTCCTTCACCTGTGGATGATTTTAAAAAGCAAGGCTGAATTAGAGATAAGTTTGTTATAATAAAGTGAACCAATTTTTATCACTTTGTTATATGACTAGTTCTACTGATTTCAGCATCTCACATACGATATTTATTATGTAGTTGTTTAATCAACACTGAGATGAGATATACTTGAATCTCGCAACCCACATTTTAGATTTGGGATTTGATACGATGACAATGATTCAGATTAACTTGCAATTTTTAGAAAGAAGATAGGGAGGGAATGGTTTTGATAAACGGCAGTGTAACTTGTATCTGAAAATTACTGTTCTAAAACCTTCTTTAGCATAAATCTGCAAAAGTCAAGATAAGATTAGAAAAGCAATATGGAAAATTGACATACACTCTGAGAGTAACTTTAAATTTCTGTAGTCCAGATATCATAATTTTATTCCACATTTAGCTAATGTTAAGTTCTCCCAACAAAAGCTCTTGTGTGAAGGCTAAATATGCTAAAGTCAATTTGAATCCACTGTTTTTCCTTTGTGAAGATGCGGGATCCTTAGGGAAAATGGTTTTGCAAACACAGTGCGTGATTGGATACCTCATCTGATATTCACATTTTGTTACAAAATGGTTAGAAATATAACACTTGTCATATCTTCCTCTCATGCCGTCTCCTGAGTATGCTTTGATATACCAGAAAATGTCAGCTAGTAAGATTCTCTTAAGATTCACTATGTAAATCTGTATTTGTCAACAAACCATTCCATAAGCAGCTTCCAAACGATGAAGATATAGTAATGCACGTAGGTATGAAGAGTTCCTTTTGCTGGGCTGTTTTATACCAATCATACTACTGATAACTGGGGAAGGTAGTGACAGTCAGGGCCACATTTCCCATTTTTCTGCTTAAGTAATTATTCAATATCATGATCTCATAGATGTGGGAGTAAGCAATAACTGTATCTGACTGAAGGACTATATTTTGGCCACATGAAACAACTATCTTAAATATATTTGATTTTGTGACAGACTGTACTTTATTCATCTGAGTGACTGCATACACAGTTTAGGACTTAAGTAACTAACATTTTGATTATAAGAAACCAAGATGGTGGTTCCAGATGTTGACTTCTTGAATGTCATAGCTATTCAGACAACTACTTCTTCACAGAATCACAAAATCACAGAGTATTCCTGTGTGGAAAGACTTCAGGATGCTTCTATTCCAACTCCATGACCAAAGCAGGGTCAGGTCTGAGGTCAACTCTCAGGTTGTTCAGGTTTTATCCAGTAAGCCTGGAATACCTCCAAGGACGGAGACTATGTAGCTTTACCGGGCAGCCTGCTCTACCGCTTGACTGTCCTCAGAGTGAAAAAGCTCTTTCTTATACCATTCTGAGCCTTTCCTGTTTCAACTTATATCTGTTGTCTCTCATTCCATGACATGTGTGCCACTGAAGATTCTTCTTCCACCTTCTTGGCATCCTCCCTGAAGGTGCTGGAAGGTCCTGTTAAATTCCCACTGACCTGTCTCCAGGCTGAACTAAACCAGCTCCCTCAGCCTGATCTCGAAAAGCAAGCGTTCCAGCTCCTGACCGTCTTAGTATAACAGTATATGTATAACTTTATCTGGGTAACTGATGTCTTTTTTTTACTCAATACCTCCAAACTGGATACAGTATCAAGATGAGATCTAATGAGTGTTGGGTAAAGGACAGTAATCACTTCCCTTGAACGACAGACTGTGCTTACACTAATGTAGCCCTGGATTGTGTTGACCCTCTTTGCTGCCGTAGTCTAATTGATGGCTCATGGAACCCAAAACCTTCTCTGCAGAGTCAGAGTTCCCCAGCCAGGCAGTACCCAGACTATATTACAAGGGGTTCTTACTCTTTGAGTACAAGACTTGGGATATTCTTCTCGGATATCACCAGGTTCCTGTTGGCTCATTCCTTCAGACTGTCTGAATCCTTTTGGACCTGCCCTTAAGGTATCATCCAGTTTCCCTAGCCTGGTGACATCTACAAACTTCAAGAGCAAGCACTCAATCGTCTGATCACTATTACACTGATAGAGACATTAAACAAGACAGGCCCAGGAAAAGACCAGAGTGGTAGCCCATTTCTTAATGGCTTTCAGGTTCAGTATGACCCATTAACTGCTACTGTCTCAGTCCAACCAGACTTTCATTTATCAAATTATCTGCCCATCTGGGCCCTGACTAACTTGGATACAACACCACTGTGGGAGACAGTGCTGAAAGCCTTTTTAAAGTTGATGTTCTTCCCTGATTCACAAAACTAGTCATTTTATCATAGAAGGCAATCAAGGTGGTGAGGCATGATTGGTAAAGCCGTATTGATGGTCCCCAGTCACCTTCTCCTTTGAGTGTCCTTAAATGCATTCCAGGAGAACTCATGTTTTTGATTTACCCAGGCAATAAAATGAGGCTGATTGGCCTGTAGATCCCTGGATCATTCTCTTCATCTTTTCTGAAGATGGGTGCTACACTGGCCTTTTACTAGTTGCCAGGGTCCTCACCTTGGTGTTTGAAGTGGGGTTGCTTTCAAACTTTTTGATCATTCTGAAGTCTTTTGTTTGAATATCTCTGATGTATGTTTTCCATCTGCATCCATTATTTCTTCATTAACTTTGGGTACTAATCTCTCATCCATATGGTTTAGTGTAACAGAGAATATAGATGTAGATGTCACTTCTCAGTGCACTGAAATGTACAGGGCATATTTTTCACTCAGAACCAAAAAAGAAAAGCCACCCAGGTCTCTAAATTGCTTAGTAGCAATTTGGTGCCCTTGATATCTGGCAGCTTCTGTGCTAATGCAATCAAAAGCTGGACAGTAATATTATAAACAATTTAATTGAAGAATTCCATTGTGCCCTGAAAGATACTAGGTGTTATTATATTGCTTGTGGACTTGTCCATTCATGAGTTATTAATGTCACTGGAAAATTCTTATATTTCAACAATCTCCTATTTTAATATATTACTGTGAGGGATGAAAAAGAAGGAATGGTGAAAATAAAATCATAGCAGGAAATAAATTATATATATCTGAATGTTAAATGTGGTAAAATGGGAGAGAACACAGAATGTTTCATGTAAAGGCAGAAAACAATGAAATCTCATTTTTTCGTACATGATATTTTGTCTGTTCCTTACAGGATAGGGAAGCAGTGCACTGGAAAGATGAAAATGGCTGCCGATTTTGAATACACAGGTTGGAAAGGGTCAAAATAACAACATACTCTAGCTCTCACAGAAAAGATAAAATATTAGCCTTCAAATACTTCATCCAAGTGACAGAGCTTGTATTAACAAAAGGTACTTTAATATATTAGGGCACTTTATTTGAATTTCATGCTTATTCCAACAGTCAATGGGAACTCAGTTAACTTGGTAAAGTTAAATGGCTATTGCACTCATTACCACTAATGACAATGTAAAGTAATATTATTCCTGCTGCGTACATGTTATTTAACAAGTGTTATAACAATTTCTCAAATATAAGGTAGGCAAAAATATTCTCATATGATACTCTTATGAATCATACTTTCAGAAAAAGCCACTTCCAGAATGAAAATGGGTGCAACTGCGCAGCTGTGAAAACACTAGCTCTTGTCTTTCTTTTAAATATACTCCTTTAAAAAATGTATACAGTCAAAACACCTTTTAGATTCCTCTCAATACACGTCTCCCTTAATCCTTTCACTCATTTCTGCCACCTGGCCATAGCCTCAATGCCATCACCAGCAAAAGTATTTTACTCTTCCTCATTCTGTCTAAGATATCTCTTGACCCTAACACATTTAAACTAATTTTCCACTCTGAGTGGATTCTTTCTTGAGTTAAACAGTTTCCCACTTTTTGGTCTCCAATGACATTCAGTTCTGTACAACAGTGACACTGCTTCTACAGCATATTTTGTCTTGGGATAATAGAGAGTGTCTTTTCCTTATTGTACTCACTGTTACAAATATGAGGATGTTTTATTTTCTCTTCTAAACTATGACTATGTATCACAGAATCGTAGAATCACAAAACACCAGGTTGGAAGGGACCTCAGGGATCATTTGTTCCAACACTTCTTGGCATGTGAAACCCTCAATATTGCTTTTAACTATAACACTTTTACTCCTCACAAACCATCATGACATTAATTACATCATCATTCCTATGAAACTACATTTAGACTTATATTCATAATATTACTACATTTATTCTTATTATATTTATTCATAACTGAGGATTTCCTCCTTCCTCTCAAGTAACTTCTTATACTCAGATGCTATGTGGCTTAGTGTGTGATTGACATCAAATAATCATTGAAGAGGCTCAAGCCAAATCTTTTTACTTATGCTAAGGAAAGAATCTCAGGAAAGGTCACAGCCAATGTGGAGTTTCATCTGCTTTAAAATTCATTTTGTACTGATCAACTAATTATGTGAAAAAGCAGTTGGATTCATTATTTATTCCCTATTGAGGGAACCTTTTCTAATATCTCCAGTGCTCCTTAAAAAAATCTTAAGTTTACTTAAGGCAGATGATGTGGTATCAATAATACATACCTTTATTACTTCACAATGAATCTATAAGCGATTAATATACCTATGTCAATAAATAACGGAACAGTGTATCTTAGAAAAATAAGATTTTTTTTCTTTGTTCCAGATTTTTATATTCTTTGTCAACTCTCAAAGCAGGGGCTTGTGATGTTAAAAGGATTATCTATAGCTTCAAGATAAGATTCATGATCACTAATTCCATTCTTCATGATGAAATGCTCATTAGAAGGATAAAATAAACTAATAAAAGTTCAAACATGGAAATTTGCTTCAAATAAGTGTAAAAGATGATATTTCTTCAATCTTCACTTATTTCGTACATAGTATCATTTATATATAGCGTTGACATTACTTATTCTGACATGATCAGAAAAAAGAAGACAGACGAAATTTTTCATCTTTTATCTGTAGAAAGGATATCTAATACTTGAGCTAATATTTAAGATGGTTGGTAGGATTCTCACCCTTATGCTTACTTATATAGGAATCTTATACCGGCACTCCATAATTTTTATATTAAGCATAAAATTTATTATCTTCCTTTTCTTGTACACCTGAAATTCTATGACTGAAATAATTTCCTATTCTGATTTTGAAATATACCAAAAAAATAATCATGTGGGATGCTGGTGAGAAATAGACTGGTAAGGTTCGTATCAAACTAGTGTGATTTATGTTTCAAATGCTCATTTGTACATTTATTTTTAACCATGACAATATCCTTACAGGTAAGTTTAGGAATCCTAGCTTTTACGACTCACCTCTTGTATCCGTCATCTTCTTGAATCACAAAAAATCATGATTAAATCAGTCCCACATATGTCACAATTGTTTCAACAACAAGTGCAATACAATACACATTTCATGAAGCTCTTTATTTTATGTGCTGAATATTTCTAGCCAACTTTAGCACTAGTGATTCTATTACCATTTTTTTGGTACTCTTTTTTGCTATACTGGTAAATCTGGAATTAAAACTTTATTCTTAGTAGTATGCTGCTGTTTCCCACATTCCTGTATATTTAGTCACTTTCCACTTGCAGTAGCAAATCTTATACTTTTGGTTTTTTTGCTTTTTTTTTGCCTTTCTCTGCTAAATCCTTGCTCCCAGTCACCTTTAAAGTGCAGGACTTTAATTAAAGCAAGATCTTTCTGTTTTCTGTGTTACGTATTTTCACATTCCTATAGTTCTGTTCCACACTTAGTGTATATTGTACAACAAAACCATTCATGGAATCACAGGATCACAGAATGGTTAGAATTGGGAGGGACCTTAAAGATCATCAAGTTCCAACCCCCCTGCCATGGGCAGGGACACCTCCCACCAGAGCAGGTTGCTCAAAGCCCCATCCAGCCTGGCCTTGAACACTTCCAGGGATGGGGCAGCCAGAACTTCTCTGAGCAACCTGTTCCAGTGTCTCACCACCCTCACAGGAAGGAATTTCTTCCTACTATCTAATTTAAATCTCCTCTCTTCCAATTTAAAACTGTTACCCCTCATCCTGTCACTACACTTCCTGACAAAGAGTCCCTCTCCAGTTCTCCTGTAGGCTCCCTTCAGATACTGGAAGGTTTCTAGAAGGTCTCCCCAGAGCCTTCTCTTCTCCAGGTTGAACAACCCCAACTCTCTCAACCTGTCTTCATAGGAGAGGTGCTCAATCTCTCTAGGACAGTTCGATGTCCTTTCTATGTTGAGGACTCCAGAGCTGGACACAGTACTCCAGGTGGGGTCTCACGGACGCAGAGTAGAGGGGGAGAATCACCTCACACAACCTGCTGGTCATGAGTCTTTTGGTGCAGCCCAGGATATGGTTGGCTTTCTGGACCACCAGAGCACACTGCCGACTCATGTTGAGCTTCTCATCCACGAGCACTCCCAAGTCCTTCTCCTCAGGGCTGCTCTCCAGCCATTCACCCAACCTGTAATGTGCTTGGGGTTGCCACGTCACAGGTAAAGAACCCTGCACTTATCTTGGTTGAACTTCATGTGATTTTCACTAGCCCACCTCTCGAGCCTGTCCAGGTCCCTCTGGATGGCATCCCTTACTTCCAGCATGTGGACCATGCCACTGAGCTTGGTGCCATGGGCAAACTTGCTGAGGGTGCATTCTATCCCACTGTCTACATCTCCAACAAAGATGTTAAACAGTACTGGTCCCAGTACTGACCCTTGCTGGACACCACTTGTCATCAGCCACCACTTGGACATTGAGCTGTTGACCACAAACCTTTGAGTGTGACCATCCAGCCAGTTCCTTATCCTCTGTGTGGTCCATCCATCGAATCCATGACTTTCCAAATTGGAGACTAGGATGTCATGTGGGACAGTGTCAAGTGCTTTGCTTAATTGCAGATACATGGCTGCTACCTTTGCCCACCAAGTCTGGCAGTATAGAAGAAAGCCATCAAATCTGTCAAGCATGATTTGCCCTTGGTGAAACCATGTTGGCTGTCTCCAATCATCTCCTTGTTTTCCATGTGCCTTAGCAGAGATTCCAGGAGGTTCTGCTCCATGATGTTGCCAGGCACAGAAGTGAGACTGACTGGTCTATAGTTCCCTAGCTTCTCTTTTTTCCCTTCTTTGAATACTGGGGTTATGTTTCCCTTTTTCCAGTCTGCAGGAATTTCACCAGATTTCCACAATGAAGATCTTTATATAAGATAAAGCTATATTGCCATAAATAAAAATAAAAAAGATTAACAGTGAAAAAATTATATCAGACACAGAAAAGTGTCAAGAACTGAGCATTCAAAACATTTTTGCAGAAGATGAAAAGTATAAAATCCACCTCTTCAGAACTCAAATAAGAATGAATAGACTATGGTTAAACAGTCTGCTCTTTGCAACCTTGATACACAAGCTGATTATAAAGCACTTCAAAAGCTCAGAATGAAGAATTCCAAGGCTACTTAGATAACATTTCTAACAGGAATTATTAAGGCAGCACAGAAAAGTAGACAGAAAAAGCAAATCTCTGTAAGCAAACACTTAGATTATCTGACTAAAAATATATGAAAAAAATCCATAAGAGAAAAGGGAAGATGAAAAACTAAATGCCAGAAAGATTACTGAAAAGAAAAAGTTAAGCATATGCAAACAAACACATAACAGCACATTCCAAAATAGTAATCAGGCAATGGTAAGAAATAATTAGCTAATTAAAAAAAAAAAAAAGTTTTTGTGACAGTAAATATAATTACAGAAAAAACATCTCACAAGGGGTAAGAATTAAAGCTCTGAACAATCCCTGGGAAAACCAGGTCATATGCTTTAAGTCTATAGCTGCAAATTTGACAGTTTTTAAATAGCACAATTAAATAGAAACATTACTTGAAATGTGTAATTTGGTTTCTCCTTATGCACAACAATACGTATAGGAGTTTTGTTGCAAGAATCCTGGTAAAGGCAATGTTTCTAGTAGACTCAGTGAAAATTTGACTTATGAAAAGCTTGTTGAATGGTTTGTTTGGAATGTAAGAATAATTCACTATCACTCTGCAACTTGTTGTCTTCTCCAATAATAGCTGGGTCTCAGAGATAAGCCAGCTATATAGAACTGACCAGTATTTTGTTCTATATGCTCACATATTTAGATCCTTGTGGACTGCTGCTAAAATATGTAAGAATGCACACTGTGTTTGTTTGTATATTGGATGAAAGTCCATGGAACTATTGGAACAGGTCCAGCAGAGGGACACGAAGATGAACACAGGCTGAGAGAGTTGGGGCTGTTGAGCCTGAAGAAGGGAAGAGAAGGCTCCGGGGGGACCTTCTAGAAACCTTCCAGTATCTGAAGGGAGCCTACAGGAGAACTGGAGAGGGACTCTTTGTCAGAAAGTGTAGTGATAGGACAAGGGGCAACAGTTTTAAATTGGAAGAGGGGAGATTTAGATTAGATAGTAGGAAGAAATTCCTTCCTGTGAGGGTGATGAGACACTGGAACAGATTGTCCAAAGAAGTTGTGGATGCCTCATCCCTGGAAGTGTTCAAGGCCAGGCTGGATGAGGCTTTGAGCAACCTGCTCTAGTGAGAGGTGTCCCTGCCCATAGCAGGTGGGTTGGAACTTGATGATCTTTAAGGTCCCTTCCAACTCTAACCATTTGGTGATTCTATGATCTATGAGTAAGTCCAAGAATAAAGTTCTTGTGTACAGACTTGTATCAACAAATATTTGGTAGTTTTGCAAATGCTTTTTATAGTTTGTCTTCCAGAAAAACATTCCCTTTGACAATATTATTTAATTAAATACTAAAAGAAAATAAAAGTAAAATTCTGAACAAATATTGTTGATAAAGTTGGCAAACTGCACTTGTTTGGTCTAGTAGCTGATAGGTCTAACACAACTCTTAGTGTGAGTAATTAGGTGTCTACTGTGTATTATATATCATTCTCAAGAACAGTTATTATTTCAGTCTTTAAAATATTAACTTAGGGAGTGAAAGAGATTCAGATATGACTTGAATATCATGGTAAAATCCCTAAGTAGTGTAGATGTTTCTGCTTACTCCTTTGATGTTACAAAATACAGCTGTTACAACTAGATGTTCATAAGCAAGAGGCAACAGGAGATACAAAAAATTTGATTGATCTTTAAACATTTGTTTTGGTTTGAGAAAACCCATAACAATTTATTGTCATTTAGGAAATTATTCTACCACCTGATAACGCCTCCTCACCTGGGAAGCGGAGCAGGGAAAACAAAGAAACATGAGTGTTGAAATAGATACAATAGGATGAGACTAAATAATTAATAATAATACTAAAGAACCAGTATTCATCCCAATGCTAATATAAGATACACAAGAATTATACTCAGACATTTTATTAGTTGGAATTGTGCACTCCCAGCAGTGGGCAGCAAATGTTGGACACTGCGAGTCTAACGGCTTCAGGACAAAGGGAAGATTTCACAGGTCTATCATCAGGGCAAGAAGTTCTCTGGACTGAGACCTTGCTATGACCACATAGAACAGCTGGCTATGAAGTAAATATTTTCACAAATTCAGACACTACAATCTTCTAAAAGTGCAGTCTTCACAAACATTAGAAGATAAGTTAGTCCGGTGGTGCTCAAACCAGGACAACATTATAAAATTTTGTTCAAAAAAGCAGCTGGAAGTCTTCTAAACTTTCAAATATTAAAACAATTCCATCAAATTAATATTATTAAACTAAAAAAAAAAATCAGCTTTTCCACTACACACCTCCCCCATCACCAAAATGTTCATGTTTTTCAGAGAAAGATGTTTAGTTTGAGGAGAAGAGTGTTTGTGACAGGTGATAGGGATCATTTTACTGAAAATCTGTTTGTCTTTGAAGACTTTCATAGAATGGTTTCAGCCAGACCTATTTTACTTGCTAAATTCATACAAGGAAGCTATCTGCTTCTCTGTTCTCTGTTCTTTCTCAGGACCATATAAGCACTCTGATCATCACCGCTCATTTGGATATGTTAATTATTACAAGATTCAAAAAAACAGGGAAAAGTGGCTTTATGCTGCATATTGTGCTCTTCCAGTTCTCATGGAGCTGGAGAAACCTCAGGCTTGTGTACCTTGTAACTTGTGTTGAAAAAAAGGCAGCCTTCTTCACACTTTTAAATAACTCCTGAGTGGTATGTGCACACTTCAGAACAGTTGGAACATTTACACCCTGTCTTGTGGACAAGTGTCTTAAATACTACGTGTACAGTGGTAGCTGAGTCACTTGAATTCCTTTAAAGCTTATTTCTATCATTTCAAACAAATTCTGAGATAGTCAGGACTTAGGTTCTGCTACTAAAGCTGATGTAATAGATGTTAAATGTAATGTGGATCAGAATCTGTACCACAGTCTTCTCTGGCAGTTAGTTTTCTTATACTGGGATTTATGTCTGAAAAAAAGTAATAGTATTCAGTCCTCAGTTTGTAAGATTACTTTAAGGAGAATTTGAAGGAGTCACTTTAGCTAAAGTTAACACTCTTGAAAAGTTAACAACAGTAAACATGTATGTTAGAAATACAGAAAGCTTGATTTTTTTATACTATATAACATGCAATCTGATAGATGTTTTATTTATTTTGTCTGCTTTACCAAAGGTTTTTCTTGGTGTTATTTTTTTTTCCATAAACTGTCTGTGGGGTTAAGATTGCTGTGAATATTTTATATATGCTCTTCCCTATGAGCTGGTTTGCTTGAAAGAAAGAGTGACATTTGTTGTGAGTGGGTAAGCAATAAATGTCAGACCTTGCTTTACTGATTTCCGCTGTTGACTAACTTTAGTCCTTTGTCAGAATAGAACTGCTATGAAGCAAAGGTCATGGTGCTTTCCTGTTTGAGAAATCATATTACTTCAGCACGGTTTCAGCTGAAATTTTACAGTTCTTCTCTGGGTCACTTTCATTGGGTAATCCGTGGCACACAGACTTCTGGCAATATTTATATAGCTGTGCAATGTACAGTGCAATCATTTATTTTTCCATTGTATATATTAGACACCAAGTCTCTAACAAGCAACTAGGCTACATGTTATCGTGCTCAGCAGCCTAAATGACACAACCAATGAGTTTCTGCTGGTTGGGTCATTGTGATCCACTATTACTTGAAGAAGGTTGGTCATTGCTGGTTTTGAGTTATGATTTTCCAATCATTTGTTTGTCTCTCAGATTTTGTAGCTTCCAGCTAATATTACTCCTCCTATACTCCTAATAATTGCTATCTAAGCAATTATTCTTCTATTGTGTTTTTGTGGGCCTTTTTATTTCTTATCTCTAATGCTTTCAGCTCATATAATTTTTCACACCTTCACATTGATTTTCTCAACAAAACTGAATTAACATCACACAGCTGTGCTACACCAAGCCGGCCTTGGATCACAGACAGCTGAAATTCTATGCCAAGGGTTTCAGTTTAATCTTGAAAATGTCATTAATTGATTCAAAATTCTCTGCATTTCTATTTCAAAGTGATAAAAAGCAACAAATACAGAATAAATATATCCATATTTTTAGATGCTTTTTGGAAACCTCCAAAGGAAGAGCATTAAATGAGCAAATTAAAACTAATGCATGCTTCTGAGGAAATTGTCTTGAAATATAAAGACTGGTTAAAATGACTATACTATCTTTAGAAGTTGCCCTTCCAAAACAAAACAATCAGACAAGTAAAGAGAAAAACTAGATGTGTTAGCTAGAAAATTATTTACGGATTCATACTCATCTGGTAGAAATGAGTTGCACCAGCTTTAGATAAAACAGTTTCATAGCTGTGTTTGTGCACTGTCTAGTCAGATTGTTCATGAACATTTCAAAAGCTCTATATGTAGCATATAAAAAAAGGAAAAGCTAATTCTGATTAATGTTCATTCTCTTTTTCTTGCATATTCACTGCTTATGAAATTAGGATGGGTTTTAGGCTATGATATGCATATTTCTGCATAGTAAAGTATAGTTGCTATACTTACATTTGTTAGAAGGAGACCTAATTCAATTTAAAAACAACTTGTTCCACAACACATTCTGCCACGCCAATCAATGAAAACCACTACAAGCTAATTAACAATGGATATCCTTGTGAGGTGAAAAAACTTTGTGGGACATTATACTGAATAGAATACTGCAATAAGAAAGCTTCTTATATATGTGGTTCTGTACTCCAACACACAGTTTCTTTAGCTGCTGTGCCTCTTTACACTGCAAAAGATACAGAATACTTGCTTGTGACACAACATTGATTTGGATTTTGCAAGAGTTTCCACTTAAATGCTATTGTTTTAAAACTACTTGAAATAAAACTGCACTGAAATAAGGTTCTTGAAACTCATAAAGGCATTCAGTACAAATGCTCAAAAATGAGATAAAGTCAAAACTTTTTTTTCCAATCTGGTTTCTCCCCCTGAGCAAAAGTTTCTTGCAACTTCTTTGGGCCATATTCATTTAATCAAACACAACCAATTACACTAAAAACAAACAAACAAACAAACAAAAACCAAGAGGGGAAATCAATATTTGGTCACAAAAGACTAACTTCTAGCTTTCACTTACTATCCCTGTGTGATTTTGCAAACGTAGATAATTGTAAAATGCACTCTGGTTGATAAGTTCATAGATTGGCATTTTCCAGTATCATGTCTATGCACTATACCTTCGGTTTTTAATGAGAAAAGGGTAAAATTCATTATTCCTTCCACATTTTCTAATAGAAACAGCCGTCTGTATAGGACACGTTTTTACTAATATGTGTTGGACATGCTAAAGCAGGTCTTGTAAGAACCTTAACCAGAATATCATTTACTTTGGGAGTTTTGGCCAGGTTGACTTGCAAAAGAGAGCAGAGACCTCAGCATTGCAAAAATGTTGATAGTTCCAAGTCTCAGCAAAATTAGATAATTTTATCAGTTAAGGAACTTAGTAACAAACATTGAAGCCTCTATAGATTTTAAGTGTCCAATTCCAATTGAGTACCCAATACCAATATACTGTAGAGGACTACCCTAAAATTAGACTAGACCAGAAGTTGTGCATTTCAGTCTTTTCATGATTCTAGGTCTGAACATCAGATTGGAACTATGTAGGAACACATAGCTAACTAGTATTCTAATTAACTGTAATTAAATGTAATGCAAGTCAATTAAATGTAATTAAATTAAATTCACCCATTCCTATTCAGAATATGTAATGAGAACAATACTTGTAAACAAACTCTTGTTTCCACAGAGGAAAGTAAATAAACATTAAGAAAGCACTTTTGTCTATTCTTTTTCCAAATTCATTAGCATCAAATTGTTCTTGTTTCCTAAATAAGGTCTTTTTCTATGGTAATAGGCATAAGGCTTTAATCACCTCAAAGTTTGCATTTGTGGTTTCATAGCTTAGAGACTTCATTATCCAGAATCAAAATGAAAATATCAGCTCTAATCAGAGGATATGAAGATAAAACCTTTTTTTTTTTTTTTTCCTCACATAAATATTGGTTATTGGAATAAAGCAAGAAAAATTTCTACCGCATTTAGTTGTTTATACATCTATTGACACAGAAATCAAAGCCACTGACTGTTCTCTTTCTAAATAGAACTTTCCCTCAACTGCTTCTGAGATACCACTCTACGCATGGAAAAACGACAAAGATATAAAACCTAACCGTATCAGATAACATCTTTTGAAGCATTCTGGTAGTCTCTTTTTTTTTCTCATGAGCATTAAAAGTTCTGAGCTTTTTGTATTTTGTCAGTAAATAACAGAGATGGTGCAAGTTGCAAACAGGAATGTAGACCACATATTACATATCTGCAAAAGTTCTAGGAACATTTCTCTTTTTGTCATCCAGCTTTGTTAAATATGGCTAGTCTTCTTACAGTTCATGCTTTTAAGAGCAGTATTTCTACTGAAACATACTATAAAGGCTACATTGTATTATATCTTGGTCATTTTGTAAATGGAAAGTCTTTCAGATACTCCATTCTCTGAAAGGTTATGATTGGCTGTGTTCTGTGCTGCATTCACCAAAATCTAGAGCAGACCGGTTACTTTTTCATGAGCTACCTCAGTTCCTGCTCACAGCAGCTTTGTGCAGGCCAGTCAACTCTACATTTTTAATGGACCAAGAGAAGCTCCATGTTCCCATGGCTACCATGCTTGCAAGACCAATGCTAGATGGTATAATGCTAGCTCAATAGATCTACATGAATGGTATCCTCTGAGGTGGTCATGACATTCGTAAAATGTCAATTTGATTCAATTAATTCCACTGATTCAAAACCAAACAAATCAACCTTCAAAAATACAATTTTAATAAACTACAAAAGCCCATGTCCTTCAATCAGCAATGTTATCCTGAAATGAGAGAAATGCCAGAGAATTTTGAGAATTTTATTAAAGAACTCCACTACAGATGATTTTTCATTGATAGGGCTTAGATTTAGAAAGAAGTGGCAAGAACTGTGGTAGATTTAATTTCATATATTGCATTTGGCAAATGAAAAGTTCTCTGGCAGTGAGGATCTGTTGCCATGGTAAAATTGTGAGAAGTCCAATATCCCACAACTGTGCGCCTTAACAGCAGCTTCTGTGTGAACAGAGCATGTCCCAAACAGCTGCTCTTTCTACTTGCTTAGGCTTCTTAATAAAAGTTTTGGCTCTTAAGTTAGACTTTCTTATCCTGGAGCATGCATGCATAACTGAAGTAAAAAGGTACTGTGATTATGTTGATTCTGCTCCACAAATCTGATGTCCAATCCAGAAGAACATCTGCCTTATAAGAATATTTGTTTTGATATCTGGTTAATAGTAATCAAACATAAATGCCAAAACCACACAAAACCTCAGGAGTGATTGATATCAGTGACAATTACAAAAAGCAGAGTGCTCAGGTCCTTGACTGATGGGTCACTGAAGGAAGAGCCTTGAAGAGCTTCAGCAGGAATTGTGTAACTGATAAGAAAGGGATATATCAAAACTATTGTGGGGCCTATAGGAAATTGCAAACTTATGGGATATTTGGGGGTTTTGTGGGACTGTTTAAAACTTATTGTGGTATGTTTTAAGGGTATTGAGTGAATCCGTGAATAATTAATGGAAGCAAAGTGAAGGATCAAAGAAAAAGCACGAGGATTAAAGGGAATAACTGTGGAAATGAAGAGACAACAAAAGGGTCTGGTTGTGTATGATCTGCTTGCTGATCAGCATGATTATATAGCCAACCCCTGTATTTCTAAATTTCTTCCAGTCCATAGGTGCTCTCTATGCTCTCTGTTCATTTGTTTATGTGCAAGCTCTGCTAGCCTACCTGGAACTAAACTATGTCGGGAGAGAAGGAATACCCACAAGAAAAAAGCCAAGATCAGACCCTGTGGCTGGGTAAGAGGTCCAACATATTTGTACCACATGGACTAAACTAGCTAAACCAGGCTTCAGAAGGCCTACTGGTATGAGTATGCTTGTAAGAATGAGGGTGAGTATATGCTCTACCAACAAATTTCAGTCATATCAGCTGGGGAGAAGGAGCACGACTGATCATCTGGATTGTTCCTGTTCGTTTGAATGCTGTCTAAATTGAAGTGAGCATTGGTGAAGGCATTGTTCTCCTATCAGTGATGACTCATATGGCTTGTCATATGTGCTCTCTGTGTGTATGTATTTGCATACATGGTATTCATACCGTAGAACAGCAGCAGCCTCTATGTCTCAGAGTGGGAAACAGAAATCCACCAAGGTTTAAAGTCTACCAAGTCTGGTATGTCACACTATGACCTCATATTTTCAACCAGTTTTCTAAAATTATTTCCATTTCACCCATGCCTTTGGACTAAATGTATGTCTTCACTTGTTCCATTCAATCTGCAAAAGTAAAGCATTTTAGTAAACTTCCATTTTAATCAAAAACTGAAAGCAGAGAACAGGTAGAGTGGCATGATTCCCACCTTGCGGACTAAAGAGTGTGCCTACAAAATCAAGATTGAATAGATGCTTAATTTTAAGATGGTTAAGTTTAAGCGAAGTGAATCCCAGACCCACAATCACTTGCTTAGTGATTAACTTAAAAATACCTGAAAGAGAAACATTTAAATAGGATAAGTATAGACAGTTAAGGTGAAGATTTTGCTGTTGCTTTGAAGTTGTTTTTCTGCCTCTTTTTTCTTTTTTTTTTTTTAATCATCCCTATGAAAAGTTATTTTTAAGAGTTGTTTCCAAAAATTCTTTATCTTTTCATTGGTATTGACATGAGTTGAACAACACAATATATTTTATGGACAAGATCTACGCATCTACAGTGTCATTTCTGTGCATACTAGACAGACATAGTATGTATGTTTACATATAATGTGTACAAACCTCAATGTTTTTTGTGCATCTTGCAGTATACAAAATAATTTTTTTTTTAATTTATTTTTTTTCTTCGGTGCTGATTCTGAATTGGTTTTTTTGTTGGGTGTTTGGGTTTTGCTTTTTGGGTTTCTTGGAGAAGGGTAGATAAATAAAGAGTAAAATCCATTTTGGAATGAAATCTCAAGCATAACACTGACTTAATGACTATATGGTTTGTTCAAAGGATAGATTTTCACTTCAGGGTCAATAATTTGCTGCTTACCAAGTGATTTATTAATTCAATTTTAAGTTAATTTTAATAATGTATGCTTCGTTTGCAGCATTTACCACTGAAATGTTAGTTCTTCTTGGCCGTGATTCATGTAGCTTCTTATATGACAAGTAGAGTGGTCTTAATTTGGATATCTGTCAACTTCACAAGTGGTAGTAAGTTTTATTTTATTAGGAACAAAAATGAGGAACTGATGGATAGGTGTGGCACTAAATAGTTATTGTCCTTAAACTGTTTCCTCTTTAATCTGCTACAAGGGGCTGGTGCCAGGAGTAACCTGTTTAGTAGAAAATAAAACAAAACCCCAGAAAACTGTAGCTGCCAAGTCCTTTATTAAGTTAAACACTAAAAGTGCTGAAGTCTGTTGCTCAGCCGTCAAACCTCCCTCACTTATTGCTTAATTTTGGAGATAGTTGAAAAACACAGCTAAATTTCAGTGATAAATTTTATTAGGGGACTAAGTCAGATAGAGGGTGAGAATGAGATGGATACCTTCAAGCTGCATGGTCCTTGAGGATCATGGCAGCAGTCAGCCTGCCTGTCTGTCAGGAAAGTTCCAGCAGTGGACCTGAAGCTCAGACAGCGCAGAGGACAGGACAAATTTCTCTGGAGGGGAGACTGATGAAAAATATTTTACTACGTTGAGGTTATTTCTACACAGAGGGCCTTCCTGCAGATTATGTGAAGGTCAGCTTGAAGACACCTGAGAAAGGTTGGTGTGTTTGTTTTCTTCAGGGCTTAGCTGTCTCTCTGAGTATGAAATACCGACTCGGCCAGCGAGATCTGCCAAGTGTGACTATGTCAGTCAATGTGCAGGGTCATGGCCTTCTGCCTTAACGTGGCTTTAAGAAGCTGTGCTGCCTGTGCTCTCTGCACCACCCCAGCTACTCCAGCTTCTTCTCTGGCATTGGTCTTTCCCTTTCTGAAGGTGTTTGAGATAATGTGCATAAGGATTGCTAGTCTCTTCCTCAGTGACCAGGGCATTTACTGGCAACCAAGAATGATCAAGACTGCAATGGATATTTATTTATCAAGAAAACAGAACATGATTATTGGTGTGCAGCTCTGGGCTGCCTCAGCAGCTACAGAAGTTCTCCTTCTGCCTTCACATTTTTCCTACCTCAGGACTCTGGGTTTTGGCACGTACCTTTGGCTCAGGCATTACAACACTCAGTGAAGGGATGCCTCAGTTCTTTAGGTTCCCTGTTACCTTCCCATTTTGCGGTTTAGCTGGGGTGAAAATGTACTCACCACAAATATACAGTGAGAAATGTCTTCTGCCTAAGTAGATTATAGATTGATTTGAGCTGCAGTGTCTTGAAGAATTACTGAAAAGACTTTAAGCCTGGACATCTCAAGTATAGCACATGGAAGCAGATGATAAGTGGTGCGCTGGGATAATATAACCTCACCTTCCTCACCTAATTTGACCTCAGAGTTTGGAGGTTTGAGAGAAACTAGGGCAGTCAGTGTCAGCCCTTGTTTTCTCTTTCTTTTTTTTTTTTTTTTTTTTTCTTCATAGGAGGTACTATTAAACTTACTTTTCTGGAAAAATATACAGGTGAAAATGTAGTCTACTACGTTTTGTTATTTGATTATGCCATAGATGTGACACTGTAAAGAACTGTGTACTGTGTCTGTAAAATACAACTGTTCACTGGTAATATTTCAGTGATCGTTTCTCTGTGTTCTACGACAGCTCTGTGGAAATGCTCGTAAGAGAAATGGGGTGCAGTATCCTGTGTCAGACAATTTAACTTCTTTGTATCCTGAATGTTGCATTTATAGTAATATCTATACTGTCAGCATGTAACAATGGCATCATTTGCTAGAAACTATACATTCATTGTTTAGATTGAACAAAGCATATGAAGTAGGATTCATCTACCCTTTACTTTAGACATTTAATCTACTCAAAGATAGGATCTTCTTATATTTATTGAACAATCAATAGATTGAGACAAACAATTCAGGCTTAACATTTGCCTCCAAGAGTCAAAATATATTGTCTTCGTAAGTGCCTTTGTCCTCTGACCACAGAAAAAGACTGTACAGTGACAGATATGGTGTGCCTAATTTTTGTTAAATTCAAGATAAACCTTAATTGTGGTATGATCTGAAAATTCATGGTCATATTAAAACCTGCCATATTAAAAGTACCTATAAGAACATAGGAAAATAAGGTAAATATTACTCAAAGCTAGAAATAGAGTGGTAGCAACCTATGAAATGTGAGAACTTTCCTTCAAAATGGAGAAAAGAGAGTCACAAATATATTAAGGTGCACCAAACCCCAAAACTGAGTCATTAATAGTTCCATAGGAAGTATACCAGTGGAAGTTTTCCTGACTATTCAAAATGCCCACTGTGATGTCATCTGTCCCTGCCCTGCCTCTAATCCTGACCCATAAAATCTCAGTTGGCTTCTCATTCATCTCCAGAAGCTCCATGCAATCCAGATGCTCATTGACACAAAGGGAGACAGCTGTCCCCCATGCCTGTATCCTTCCACTCCAACATTCCAGTCATAGGAGCCATCCCACCATGTCTCTGTGATGCCAATAAAAGCATAGCGCTGCAGGCATGCGCATGTCACTGATTCCTCCTATTTATTCCCCATGCTATGTGCATTTGCATGTGCATGTGTGTGTGTATGCATGTCAGCTGAATTGCTGTTCAAATTCACTTTTAGGGCACTATATGTAAAGATGAGATGCTGTTCTATTTTTGTGGTAATGAATCTTCTTATTTCTTGGTAGCATTGCAAGAACCTTATTTTATTCATGCAAGTAGCTCTATTATAATCAACAGAACTAAAATCACTCCAACACACAACAGAAGTCAATGGCGATGCCGTGGTAGAATTAGACTTTATTCAACAAAGGAAGCAGACAAGAAGAAAAAGTTAGCTCAATGTCAGAGTTATTTTCTAACCAGCTTATAAGACCCAAAATCTTAGCTATGCATCTTTATCACGTATTCACTGTCATCGGCTGAGCTATTCTAATACTTATACAAGCTAACAATCTGGCCTTGTATCTTTGCTGCCACCTGTTTCTGGAATGAAGCTGATGAATTTAAATTGTGTGTGGGATTTTTTTTTTTATTATTTTCATAACCTTGTGAGAAATTGTAAATATAAAAGAATCCTGGAAAACCAAAGTATAAATGGCAAACACAGAATTTTTTTGTAACAACGAGGAAAGCATCTTAAACAAGGAATTATAATATTTTAACTATTCCTCTGTAGAAAGAAGCATTTGAATTACACTGCAATTCATAAAACAAGCTCATAGATAACCTACTTTATAACTGTTTCACAAAACTGAAAATTCGGTATTCTACTTCTTAAACAGGAGACAAAAAGATCTGTGAACTTTAATTTGTAGTTAAAAATGTCTGCTTTCAGTTCCATTCTTCTGACACTTAAATTGGCTGTGCAGAGTTTACTTAATTGAAAGGCAATTGCAAAAGTAATTGAATATTTATCCTATTAAAAAGTAATGCAATTAATCTGGCTATCTCTATTCATAAATAAGCACTGAGAAATCTTTTTGGATTCTCATTTCTCTTTCACTTCACAGGCATATGCCTTAGAAGGACATTTGAGGTAATTATTTTACATGAAAAGGTCCAATGAAGAAATAAATAATAAAAAAGAAAATAAAAAAAAAGTTTTAGGAATTTCGAAATGAATCAGGGGAGACGAAGAGAAAGAAATAGATTGTACTATAAGTATCTCGGAACATATTTAGCTGTTCTCTCATTGGTGCTGTAAATTTGTCCTCTATTACTTATATTGCCATTGTCAAGTGCTAGATAAATGATGTGCTTTGCTTTCCAGTCAAGTGAAGTTTTTCTTGGTAGCAGGGTGGCTTGCTGTATTTTTATCCTAGAAACTTCCTCTTTATAGCAAAGTTCTTTCTCTAAATGCAGGCTGCTTTCTCTCCCTCTTGGCTACAAAGGAGCTTAGGATAACTAAAATAAGCTCAGTTGTCAAATTTTGAAATGTTGAAACATGAGATGAATCCCCCAGAAGAAACTGAGCTAGTACCATGACTGTTTGCTGACACTTGGGCCACAGTATAGAAATCTTTACTTTTGAACATATTTCTGTTAAAATGTTGACAGTGTGATTCCTATACATTTATGTTAGATGTGTCCTAAACAAAATATCTCCCTCTGAGAATAGTATTCTTGAGTTCAGAAATGTTTTGGTACAGCTGCATGATTATTATAAATTAGACAAAAATAAATAATAATGACCCAACAGAAATTTCCAGTTTCAATTGTATTGACTAATTTCTCCCAACTTCTAACTTTTAGAAGCATTTTGTGTGTAAAATTGGAAATGGAGGTAAAAGTTATTCTCTTTTTTTTTTTCCTACTATCTTCTCAATATTTACAAGCATAGAGGAATAGCTCCTAGTCTTAATCTCTCAGTTTGAAGGATCGAACAATCCTTTTCTTCCTTTTTTATACTGGTCAGATGAAAGGACTTTTGTGGCCCATGTGAATAACGTAGCATGCAAAGATCTCTTCTGCAAATGTAGGCCACTACAGAACACCTTATAGGACTAATTTGTGTTAGGGGATTATGATTCCAGATCTCTTCTCTGGTAAAAGCCATCAACAGTCAAAATTGTGATAATGTAATGATTGTTCATATAAGATACCTGGAACACTGTTTATTTCTAGAAGTTAAAAGACAGCAACAAGTTAGCCACTTGTAAAGAGAATAATAAAATTTAACTTGGAGATATAGGATTTATTCTTTTTAATGATTTCAGCTTGTCATAAATAAAGTTTATATTAATCAAATTAATGGTGTGTAGTTTTCTCATGCTGTTATGTGTGAAGCAGTTTTTCTGTCCCGCAATTATTAAGATTTGGTTGTGTTTTAGGGTTTTTTTGTATGTTTGTTTTGTTTTGTTTTGTTTTGTTTTGTTTTGTTTTGTTTTTTCCATCTGAGCCTGGATGATATATGAATCTTTATCTTCTTTATAAACTCTCTTTCTTACAAATATAAATACTATCTATATCCAAATATTTTCCTTTTTTCTTTACTTTTTATTTTATCATATTTTTATATTAACATGTGCAAAGCAAAAATGAAAATTAAAAAAAATTAGAAAGTACATATACTATTCAAACAGCTGAGTAAAAAGGACAATCAGTAAATCTTTTAATGATATCAAATTAATTTTTAAGCAAAAATCCTTCTTGCAATCAATTCTGGTTTATACAGATCCACACTTCATGAGGAAAACAATGGGTTGTTTTCTGTTTTCTTTTCCAGAAAATTTCCTAATTACTCTGCTTATTAATTTGTATTTCCACATATGCTAGCAATGAACTTTCAGAATAAGTCCCAAAATTGTACGCTATTTGTCTCATTTTTTGTTTTGTTTTTAAATTAGTGAACATTGTGGGGTTTTAGCTTGTACCTTGAAAAAATTAAGCCTCTTTTTACATGAACAGCACAATGAAAAGAGTTTGTGAACTTGATGTTGGCCTTCAAGAAGTATTTAGTTTGTACTAGTTGAAACTGTAAACTAAATTATTTTGGAGGAGATTTAAAATGGGTATCATCTACATATAAATTGGTTTTAGAACCAAAGGGGGCCTGCAGTCAGTATGTATTATAAGATTCTATCACATTGTCTAATGGATTAAATTTTATTAAGTACTATAAAACAGCATGAGATGTTCTCAATAGAAAGCAAATTGAACTGAAACAGATAATTAATTACCGCAACTCTTATTTTTCAGCACACTGCAGACACAAATGCATTTGTTACATGTGAGTATATTGCATATTGCATCATAAACCTGTCAGCATAAAGTTTTGCATACCTTAAACAATCAATATGCTTTTCATTCAAGATTTTAACTTTTTTTGAAACACAGTATCTGTTTTGCATCTACAAAATCACTTTGCCCTGTTGGAACTAATGAAGTCCTTAACAATTTCCATATTAAAATGCTATTGTATTGTTAATAAAAATGTCACAGATATATATCAAATAGAGTCCTCAAATACCATCTAACTAAACCCTACTGAGGAATGCCCACTGCACTGAAAAATGGTGTTATTAAACCCAGACAAAACTGTATGCTAAGTATTCTTGGGAAGGATCCCTGAGAATTGACACAGATCTAATTCTACTGATATCAAGAAGAACTGTTGTAAAATCCCTTACCTAGCAAAGTTTTGGTTTAAAAGTCTATGAAAAGACGATTCCTATATTCCACACCATCTGTGAAAAACAAGTCTGAAACCTGAAAGATAGTGTCCTGGTTTCCAGCAGGGACGGGGTTGATTCTCACCTATCTCTACCCGGCACAGATATTCTACCCGATGTGTGCCAGGCCCAGGGGCAGCAGGGAGCCAGCCGGGGAGGGGAGGGGCCAGAGCCGGGAGTGGGCGTGGTGATGTCACGGCGTAGGCGCATATATAGGAGGGCGGCGCCGGGGTGCATCTCAGCGGCGTCGGTGGCGGTCGGGTAGGGGCGGTGGAGTGCGGTGCGGTCGGTATTGTACTCGTGTTTGTCTCCTCCATCTGTGTTACTGTTTCCCTGCAATACCTGTTGCTCTGGTAAACACTTTTTATCTCAACCCACGAGTCTGCCTTTTCTTTCTCATCCTCTCCCTGCCACTGGAGGGCGGAGCCAAGGGACTGCCACGTGATGCTTTTGTTGCTGCCTTGGCTAAACCGTGACAGATAGTTAACTCACAACTAAAATTATTTATTACCTTTCATTGCTTGGATGGCTTCAGATAAAAAAAAAAAAAAAATTGATTTTTTGAGGAAACTGTCTAATGAGATCCCAAGCTATTGAAAAGTTCAGCACTGCAGATACAAGATTCGTACAACTTTGAAACGGCATGTTCTTTTCCAGAGAGGGCACAGACTTCTTTCAGAGGTCAGAATTTGGGTACAAAATAGCAGTCAGGTCTCCAGAATTGTCTGGAGAGAAAAAAAAAAAAAAATAGGAAGACTATTTATATTAAGACTGTCATAAAAGTAACAGGAATATTTTTCCCTCCAGAAACAAGTTAACTAGAAAAATATAAAAATGTAGTTTTGCATTGTGTCTCTTTGAGTACAACATAATTATACGACCCTTGCAAACAAAATTCATATTGGTCAAAAGCTTACAATGTATGTATTCTGCAGTCATGCATAGACAACTGTAAATTAGTTAATATGGTCAAAACATGTAAAAGGAAACAGTTTTCCACATACTTCATTTAAACCAATTCATTTCTGTGTCAGCTTATGGTGCATCCTCTTTTTTATTCATTTTGTTGAAATGTAATTTTCACAAATATCACAACCTATTTAAAGATCTCAAAGGAAGATGTCCAGTTTTAAACAAGTGTAAGCCATACATTGAAAGGAACTCCATCCAGTGGAGCAGTATCTCCCTCCCATCTGTCTGTGGGGTTTTTCACAGGACTTGTTTTATAAGTATCAATATCCTATTGTCTTCTGTTTTATTTGAAAAACTATACTCACACACAACTGCACAGTCTCAGTTGAAAGTATTTTGCTTCCTAATTTAGCCTGTCATGTTTGAATATTTTATAAATTACATTCCTATTACTGTAGCTACAATCCACTGCTGTTCAATTTAGACTTTTTTGTAGTGTCTTTGCTATGTAAGCTCCCTGTGAAATTATGACCAAGTGATGAAGACAAATTTTGGTTATGGAAGATTGTTTTCTTTCCAAAAAGAGAGGACAGAATAGAAGTAGGTTTTCCAACTGGGGGGGAGGGGGAGGAGAGAAGGGGGAGGTGGGAAGGGTTGGGAAGGGGAGAAGACTGTGCCTTTGGACAAGGTCATTCCAAAACCTTCTTTTCAGACACATTTCAAGTCTTTTGTTTCATAACTTCTTGCATGGATTTATTCATGTGACAACTTCACAGAAAAAAATTGTTGTATTGTGAGAAGGGAGTACAAAAGTATGTAATAATTTAAAACTAAATCTTTTTAGCCAATATTTTTGGATGGGAAAATGTACATTCCAAAATTTGTATTTAATGTGACCCTACATGCAAACATATGACCAAAGAGAAAATCTGGAAAGTGAAAAGGACAAGTTTTGTCAGCTTCTTTTAAAGGACAGTGAAAGAAAATACTAATACTAATAACAATAATAATAAACAACAACTGGAGCATCCCCTGGTCTTGGACAGTATGGCACCTACTGCTTTTTTTCTCCACAAATATTAGCTTAAAAATATGAAGTTTATTCAAACTGTCTCTCTTTCTATGAGAAACATGAGAGTCTTGGCTCAGTATCTACCATTTGATCCGTAAAATACTTTTCTGATAGGAAAACTGGGGAGCCTGAGAATTATAGTCTCTTAAAAACATGTTTATGGTACTACAGCTGCAAATATAAAGATTAATACTGTTAAATAGAAAAAAGATAAAGAAGAGAGTAAGAAGAGACCGATTTGTTTTCATATCCTTCAGCCTGGCCATTGGGACTCTGAATACCTCAACTCTGACCTAGTACTTTCTTAGGTCCATCCATCTTATTGAGTATCAAAAATGTTTTTCGTGGTAAAATATGGCAGGGAAACACAATGATTAACTCAACAATTCAGGTTAGCCATGAATGTAAAATGTTTCAGAAATATCTGAGTCTATGAAGCAGAAATATTGTTAGTCTTTTAGGCAAAAAGTACAAAATTACAAACTTTAAATTCAAGTTGCTTAATATTTAGGAATGTCTTAACTGGGCATTTACCTAAAGTCCGGAAGTTAAGTTCAGCATACGTGAAAGAATCTTTGTGGGTTCTTCCTTATGTGGAGGTTTTTTAATCTGTTTCAGTTGCAAATGAACTGGTATGAACTACTGCCTTTACAATGAACTACTGTGGTTGTGATTCCTTACCTCTTCGTTCTTTGCTTTTGCATGATTTGTTCCTTATCATTTCTATACTCCATTAGCAAAACAAAAAATAAAGCATTCCACTAAACCCAGCTATTATAACTGAAATACCACAGACAGAAAATCTTAAACATGGGTAAATGACTTTCCATTAGCTGTAAAAAAATTTTCTTTTGACAGGCTTAAAATTTTCCTTCCTTAGGCAAGGTCTTCTCTCATTGAAATAATGGGTATTATTGACATTCAGTTAAAGACTGACAGATGTGGGTTTGCCATATACCAACTTTCAATGTCACCTCATTTCCACAGTGATAATTGAAGTCACATATTTGGATAAAAAATTCTCAGTGGATCAGACTTCTTCTATTGTAACCAAATTAGCTGAAGTTCAAATAAAAACACTTTCCTTGTTATCTTCCAAAACAAAAAGATTTTTGTTGTCTGTAAAAACTGTCACGTCTTTGAAAAAATACGTGTTATCTCAGCAAAGCTTTATTATCTTTTTTTCTCAAAACTTCAGCAAAATCAGGAGGCAGTTAACATTCTTTGAGTCAAATCTGTTCATGACAGACATTCGTTATGCATCTTGCTATAAAATAGTAGCTGCATTTATAAGCAACTTGCAAAGTTTTATGGCAATGCCCTAAATATAGTATTAGAGTGAAAAATGATATTTCATGTTTTTCTGTAATAGACTTGTATTTGTACTGTTAGAGAGTATGTATATGTATGAACATACAGATAAACGTAAAAAATGCACAGTGATAATAATAAAAAAGAAAATCCAATGGGAGAAGTTGTGTGGAAGCTTACTAATATATTTGAAAGTGAAGAAAAAAGGTGGTGTAAGCATAAGTTAAAATGTGGAGAAAAAAAACTTAATTTTCACTGGATGTCCATGATACTATGATCTTTTCTATACCTCTAAGAGGTCCTCATCCTATGTTAACAGTGAGTTGTGAGAGGTACTCTAAATTCATTGAAAAAGGACTCTCCTATAAGAGTTTATCTACAGCAGTTGGAGGCAGTTTATAGTATTTTCTCAAGTACACCAGGAAATATTTAAAAATAAATTTTAAAGTTACTCTTCATTGCATAAAACAGCTCTGTGGGAGATGTCTCACATCTCTTGTTCTAAAATTCTTCAAAATATTGATAGATTAAAACTCTGCCCTCTTTAGTAAATAATACCTGGGTACCTCTTTTTACCATGGCCTGTGCTTTCTTGAATTGCAAAAATCTTGGAATTACTTACTGTTTTAAATGTCTTTAGTGATTTTTCCTTGATTTGCACATTTTTTGACATAATTCATTCCTGATATGGAGAAGCTGAAATTCTCTACTTTGTTTACTTGGGGTTTTACCTCTTGTTGATTATCAATGAAAGAAAAGACAGTAGTTCCACATTAGTTTATGTTTTTGCTGCTCATTCAGTGATGTCCCTGTAGCTAAATTATGATTTTGTTTGCAGAGAAGAAATGTTAAAACTAGGAATACAGTTCCAGTTAGCTTGGTTTTTAAAGAAACATGTAATCGCCATGAATTATATATCATGTTCATGGTACTCTGTGAGACAGTTACTTTTCCCGTAAGCACAGAGAAAACTCAGGGTGACCTTGTTAAAAGTTCATTATTGGAAATATTATGAACAAACGAAATTACTTTACTTCTCTAGTGCTTTTCAGAAACTCCAATGCTGTGTACAGGGAAAGTATATCTATACTGGTAAACAATATAGAAAAGAGCCTCACCTCTGCTGCTCATGCCAACTGGCAAAGTCTGGCCGTGACTGTAGGATTAAACTGTCCCAGTCCCCAAAGTGAGACAATTGCTTTCAACCTTTTAGGAATGATCCCTGACCTGCACTAACTCCCTACACTTGTCTGTGATTTGTCTGGAGGGGTGCCAGCTGGCACTGTCCAAAATCATGCCAGATTACCAACAAAACACCTTCAACAAGAGTTTAACAGTAGAGCTGGCTGAGCACCACTACCTGGGCCCCACCATCACTTAGGGCACTCCTCTAGATGTGGCCACAGGTATTTGTCCAAATAGATAAAGATGCATCACATAAAATACCATGTGAAAGGTATCATAGCTTAAGACAGCTTGCTGTAGACCATGAATCACAAGGCACTACTTCAGGGACTTTGGCAGGATGCCATCCTACTTGCCTTTAGAAGTGTGATTATATTCCATATGAAACCAGCTGCTGCAAGAAATGTGTTTTATAATTTTTCCTTATTTCATTTCAGTTAAATCATCAGTTGAGATGCACTGATTTCTTATTTCTTATTTGATTTTTAAAATATTATTACTGGTTTGTTTTTCTCCTCTCCTCTCCTCTCCTCTCCTCTCCTCTCCTCTTAGCCTTTCATACTGTTTTTTCCCCTTTTGCTGCATGCCAATATAAGACAAATTAGCCATTTTTAACACTGTATTTTTTTGTTTAAGCATGTGTTTAAGAGAAAAAAAGAAACATTTTTTTTATCAGTTAACTACACAGATGACCATGGGAGCTTGCAGGTTTTACTCAAAAAATAATTCGATTTTCCCCGCAAAACTGAAAAGCAAATATCTTACTTATGAAAACTCTGAATTGTAATAACTGTAAACATCTTGAAGTTATTTTCTGAAATGTTACTCTGAAAAACCGAGTATATCCTATGTAAGTATTAAGTAGACTATAATAAAAAAAGAACTAACTTTTTCTCCATGCTTCCATGCCTACCTGGTAGCCAAAAATAAAATTATATTGTTTTTCTTTTTCTTTGCAAGTAGTATTTATAACTGACATGATAACATTTAGCATTAGAAATTCAGTATAAAATTTTAGGTGATTTTAACCTTTAGATATGGTCATATGAGATCTCAAACAATGCATTCATCAAATGCCAGGACGTATTTTATCTCCACATGAGAAATTTTATTTGGAATGACATCTGAATGAAATCAAAAGCTGAAATGTTGCTCTTCTCATAATCCGCATAGCTACTGATCTTTAAAATCATGCAAAGACTATGATTCTACATTAATGTTATACCCTCAGGAAAAAAAAAAAAATAAACATGCCATAATTTTACATACAAATAAGATCTTTAAGCATAATGCATGATGTATCTTTTGTAGTGCTGTAACTTGAGATGAACTTTCAGATAAAATCTTGTCCAAACATTTGTTAAACTTAATTTCTTGGACATTGTGAGAATATTTTTTTTTCCTCATGTTCTACTTTTGTTGATTAACATTGGGCAGGAAATGAACATGAATTGCTGCACATGAGAAATAAACTTCCTGCATGAGATTTTGATTTACTAAGTTGTCAGGCCACTGGGTTTCAATGTATTCCAAGTGAAGTTCAAATGGCTACAGATGCTTTCTAGGGCAACATGTATTTTAGGACGAAGTCGCATAGCTCTGTGGTAATGGAATTTGCTGAAGTACCTGTTCTTGTTGCAATAATATGTCTGAATTATTATTTAATCTGCAAGAAATAAAATAATAATAAAAACCCCAAACACAACCCCCCCAAAACCTAAAACCAAAAAAACACCCA
Source organism: Thinocorus orbignyianus (assembly GCA_013400375.1). Taxonomy (NCBI): domain Eukaryota; kingdom Metazoa; phylum Chordata; class Aves; order Ciconiiformes; family Thinocoridae; genus Thinocorus; species Thinocorus orbignyianus. The sequence continues at coordinate 1,515,919 of VXBW01005804.1, read as the reverse complement.
CACATCACTACCAAGCTCTATACTAATATTGCAGTCTTGTCCTTCTGAGACTTAAAGAGGCAGGAAACCTTGGTTTACTACTTTCTTTATGATAGTGTTCCTGTATCTGATTTAACATGACTGGAAATTAATTTGATTGTAACTCATGAAGTTGATGATTTGAATCTAGTAACGATGATTTAAATCACATTGTAAAAGATCTTTTTCTGATCATTTTAGAAAATTTCTTCTATTTCTCTGTATTCATAGAGGAAACGATTTTCCCTTTCTGGCTGAAATTTTAAATTTATTCTGTCAATGCAACAAATACAGTTTAAAATTCCATTTTGCACTTATCATTTCCCATAAAAATGTGTAAATAGTGGGTTTGCTCTTTGTAGGCAATTACAAAAAGCTGGATGCCATTGAATTAAACAAATTGCTTAGCTTCAGATTTGATCTGTTTTTTTCTAGCCTGATCAATATAAGAATTCAAAATGAAAAATCAGTATTTTGACTTGCTAAATTTCCTTCCCCATAAATAATCAGGTGATACAGATTACTGAAGGATATGGTTTGGCAACAGATAGCATGCATTTTTGTCCCATTATATTTACAGATCTAATTGGCATAAACAAATTGGCACATTGAAAACTTGAAAATATGTAAATTATTAGAATGTATTTCAATATTCAAGTGAATGAACGTAATTCTCTAATTTTTCTCTCGTCGTGTTGACTTTGACATTTAATTTAGTAATTAGTTATAAAATTATATTAAATGGATATTGGTAGAGAATTTATGGAAGTTTTGAACAACCCTAAGTATTCAACAATTTGTTTTGAAGGAGGAGGTAAGGAATGATTAGCATTTTACAGGTGTTTATTACATTCTAGTCTTTAGATCAGCCGAACCATGTTCAACATTAGCAGTCACACCTAAAGTTAAGCATATATTATTTGAGGTTTGCTAGTTGTCAAATTCAGCTTGAAAGAATGATAAGCATTCAGGTATTGCCTCATTGAGAATAATGCTGTTTTGAAGAATTCTAATTGACAAAGTATAGGGAGGTGTTTGGAGGTAGTGATTGAGATATATAAAAAAAATGACCACAGATTGAGTTTCTTCCAGAACTCTTAATTCAAATGGACGTGTGGAAAGAAAATGTACAATTTACTAAAACATATTACAGCATGCTATTGGAATTCAGTACTGCTTTACTAGAGTCTGTATCTTCCATTCTCTTAGTGTTTCAGCTGAGTAGATAAGCTCCAGCAGAACAGTAGAACTTACAAATTCCTTGATATCATCAAGGTTTATAAACTTGTAAACATATAAACATCCATCACAGACTGTTTTCAAGCTGATTATCAATGCATCTGAAATACACTCCAAGTTATTCAACTTTTTAAGAGCTAATAGGCATTCTTTATAAACTGTATATCTATTGTAGTCTATCTGAATCGATGTCATCAAAATCTTGATCAGCTCTAAAGGTTATCTGGTATTTCAAACATCTCTGAATGTTCATATAAAGTGTTGGCCTATGTTCTCTCACAGGAACTTTTTGGTTCAGAGTTCAAGAAGTCATACTTTTTGTACCACATATGAAAAGTTGTTTGATTTTCCTCTTTATTGTGCATTTCTTTTTCTCCCATGAAACTCATTTGTATTTTACACTACTGCTGTAATTAGCATGTTGAGCTATGCTAGTAATAGGGCCAGTTTGGTACAGCCAAATGTTATAAACACAGCCAATTGTCAGACTAACTGTTAAAAGCATTGTCAACCAACATTCTTTGCCCCTGCTGATTTTCTCCCAGGGGATGAGGAAATCTGGCTCAATGGGCAGGTCTTTTTACAGACATGAAAGACTGAACTAGCTTCTTTCAGTTCCCACATTCAGAGACTGCTCATATGTTATGGACAGTGGGATACAGCAGCACCATACATTTATAAACCTCAATAAAATAAATATTTATTTATTGTTCTATTTATTCAGAGATGTTAAGGAAGATACAGCAGCTAATGACATGCACCAAATTTCCACCTTTTTTTTTTTTTTTTTAAGTCCATGTTAAAATGTAATACAAAGTTCTTCTGTATTCTGCAACATGGTCACGAGTATACATGAAATTCTTACAATGCTTCTTACAAGTTAATAGATTTTTTTTTTTTTTTCTTTCTTTCTTTCTTTCTTTCTTTCTTTCTTTCTTTCTTTCTTTCTTTCTTTCTTTCTTTCTTTCTTTCTTTCTTTCTTTCTTTCTTTCTTTCTTTCTTTCTTTCTTTCTTTCTTTCTTTCTTTCTTTCTTTCTTTTTTAATAATTTTTCCAACCAGTAACAGTTTATCTTACCAGTGTTATCTTGATAATGAAAAACCTGTGCTTTACTTCTTTTGTATGATATTTTTCTTTTAAATTCTCTTGTGCTATTAAAATACACACACTATCTCCCACGCATGTAGGTACTTTTTAGCAACAGTACTTTCTGTCGTGATTCCTACCAGCTAAAAATGATAAAGGAACAGTCACTATGATATCTTCTTTATCTTCTTTTTATCTTCTTTTTTTTTTGTTGTTGTTTTTTTTTAGTTTGGTATTATATTCTGATTCAGTTCTGTAATTCATTTACCTGAGGTATTCCAGTCCCTTCCGCAATTTATGAAAACCTTTTTGAAGGAATGAAGTCTTGCCACACCCTTGTGTCTGTGGTTTTCACATCAGCTCGTTGAAAGTCTCTTGAGATGCTCATCTTACTCTATTCTAGTCGAAAAATGTTCTTAGAGGAATATTTTTCTTTGGTTAGTTTTCAGTTAGAGGAAAATAAATGTATTATCTAAGATTTAATACAGGCACTAATATAGGAATTCCCTCCTCCACCTCTCCAATGGAATATCTCTTATGAGAAAAACTAATTTCCATTCTAACCTCTAGTGTTTTTGTTCTAAAAACTGTATCTATGTTGTTACTGTTTAGGCATCTCACAGTCCCTGAAGCTTTCTTAGGTTCCGTCAATCAATCCATGTTGCAAACAATCCAGCTGATGCTCTGTGACTACTATTTATCAATTTGTATTGTGCTTCAAGATATTTGAAATACCTGTCTGTTATTTTTGTGGACTATAAGCAATTTGGGAAAAGGACAACATTACATTCCTTTTTTTTTGTGTAACGTCTCATGTAATGAGCTGGGGTTTCTGCCTTACACAATTTAAACAAGAGTTCAGGCATAAATAATGAAATAATATTCAATGCTGGAGTGAAGAAGGCCAATGACATCTTGGGGTGCATCAAGAAGAGTGGGGTCAGCAGGTTGAGGGAGGTTATCCTTCCCCTCTACTCTGCCCTGGTGAGTCCCCATCTGGAGTCCAATTCTGGACTCCCAAGTTCAGGAAAGACAGGGAACTGCCAGAGAGGGTACAGCAAAGGGCAACAAAGATGATTAGGGACCTAGAACATCTCTCTTATGAGGAAAAGCTGAGGGACCTGGGTCTTTTTAGTTTGAAGAAGACTGAGGGGGGATCTGATCAATGCCTCTAAAAGTTAGAGTGGGTGTCAAGAGGACAGGGCCAATCTTTAAGCAGTGGTGCCCGGGGACAGGTCAAGAGGAAATGGGCACAAACTTGTACATAAGTAGTTCCATCTAGACATGAGGAAGAACTTTGAGGGTGGCAGAGCACTGGAACAGGATGCCCAGAGAGATGGTGGAGTCTCCGTCTCTGGAAATGTTCAAAACCCACCTGGACAAGTCCCTATGCAACCTGCTCTAGGAGACCTGCTTTGGCAGGGGAACTGGACTAGATGATCTCCAGAGGTCCCTTCCAACCCCATACCATTCTGTGATTCTGTGGACATTATTTCTTAATATATACATTGTGCAAATATATGCACAGACACACATAAATTGCTTTACTGAGATGTTTTGAGATGTTTTGGGTAGAGATGGCTATAATTTAATTCAATGCTTAATGCTATCTCAGAATAACTTACCAGAATAGAAAGAAGTAAAACAGAAATTAGCATTAAATAGGAGTTCACTGTACATATATATAGCTTCCATCATGTAATTTTCGTAAACATTATTTGTCAACGGAATAGCTTTATGCTGATGCCAATTAACAGGAATGAGAAAGTTTTCCTTCCCTGAAAACTTTTGTTATACGATAAAATACAAGAACTTGTGAAAAGGAGCAGTTTGAAATCTCCTGATTACTATATTAAATACTGGGGGTATCAAAACATGTTTTCTTTACAAAAGCTTTCTGATTTTACATGCCTTTAAATCTTTCCACTGTATAAAGAAAAAGATATCCCCTTTCAAAAACAGATGGTTAAACCATAGTACACAATAGCTTTGCAAACATTCCCGCTATGCGAGTGTGTTAAAACTTTCTCAGCCACTAAGCTTGTCAATGATAAAAATGTCTTTTACTTTTTCTTTTAGGTACAATTAGGTTTGGGGGATATTTTTTTTATTATTATTTTTTATTTCGTTGTGACAGTCACACTTTATCTTTTTACTAAATATATTTTATCTTTTGGAAAATTGACAAAGAATACATCCCTGATAGCTAACGGCTGCTATCATTTCATTTTTACAGACGACAGATTTTCTACCAAATATCCTCAAGGGTGATCTTTGTTATCAGTGTCTACCTTGTGTTCATCTTCTAAATTTGGACACAGTTGATAGAAATTTTGAGTACCTTGACTGGGATGAGTTTTTTTACCCACTTCGATGAAAATTCAACTTGCTTCTGAAAATGTTGTGAAGGAGGTGCTTTGTTTGATTGAGCTATTAAATAAAAAATACTCTCTAGTGTTTATTTATTATTTTTTTATATAATTTGAAGAGATAAAGAGAAAAAATCTCTTCAGTCAAACAGAGTGAGAAGATATGTATTAAAACTTATTGTTCTTCTCAGATAAAGAGATGTTCTTTGCAGTCTACATTTGTAGTATTCATCTCAGGTGAATACTCTTAAAATTAGGAATGTGAAATGATGGAGAAAACTATGTCCTGCAATTTTAGCAGAAACTCAACTTTCAACAAATCCTTTTCTGTTAGTCTGTTTCCATTTTAAAAGGGGGAAATACTGAAAATATCATTTCTTCTTGTGAGATGATTTCAAATGCAAAACCTCTTGCATTTTAACCTTACAAGAATGTTTATATTTGTAGTAGTTAGATCTTCAGAGAAAAAAGACCAGTCACACTTTGTGGCAGATATGTATGTCTTACTAGAAAATCTTTCTCATAAAATGCAAGAGAAAATTTGATCTTTATAGAATTAAGGAGAAAAGCCTGGAGATATGGGTAAATTTGAATTTAAAGGTACATCAAGTATGCTTCTATGACCAATACTTACCTACAGATGTCAGAAGGATCCCTCTAGACTGGTTTTCTAGCTATAGTATGAGACCTTGGATCCTGACTCTGAAAAAGCTATTCATTGAGGATAGTTTCTTTGAAGTCAATGTGTTAACACAGTCTCAGAAATGTTTCCTCTCTGGCTTTATTCAGTTGGTGAGAATGTGAAAGCAAAACCCAACTAAGACGGTAACAGGAAAAAAATTACTTTACAAGAGCAAAGTTCATGAAGCAAGAGAACCAGTGGAGAAGTTTCCATGGAAAATACATGGGGGAAAAATAAGAGTTGATGACAGTTGGGAGTTCTTTAAATAGCATCAAGAGCAAAACCACAAGCACAACCAAAAATTCATGATCATCCAAGCAGCATAAAGCTAGGATGGTCATGATAGATCAGTTCAGTTGTATTGTGAAATCCTGTAAAATGGAAAAGTACTAAAAATTTAAGCTGAAGAAATGACTGAATGTAAAAGAAATGCATAAACCTTGTTAGTCAAGTCATGTAATTAACAATGAGCAAAATATATTGAAAAAAAACTCCAGTGGCTTGGTAATATAGAAATGGATTTTTTACAAATATGTCAAGAAATGGCAGATAAGTTGGTTTCCTATTCAGCAGAAAAAGAAATCTGGAGCAGAGGAAAGAACATGTTTAAAGTCTTTTTAATTCAATCTTCACAAAAAAAGTCAACTGTGATTAGCGAGCAGTATCAAGGGCAGAGTGGTTAAACAGGGAAACAACAGTTTAGAAAGTGCTTACATAAATTAAATGTTTTCAGATTGTTTGTATCTGGTGAAATTAACACAGGAGTACCTAGAAAATAAACCATTTTCTTTCAGAAAGTGTAGAGGATAGGAAAAGGTTTTAGAAAACCAGGAAAAAAAAAGAAAGCATTTTGCCTGCATTAGAAGCAAGTCTGTAGTCATCAATTAAATATTTTGCAAACACTAAGATTTCAAGAAAGAGATAATAAGCAGTATAGAATTTTCTCAAATTTTTATCAAAATAACCATTGATATAATTTTCAATATGAAATGAAGAGTATCAAACCTTATAAATAACTTGTTGATACAAGTGAAGTAGCAGATGTCTCAGTACATGACATAGGGATATTAAGCTACATCAGATGGGAGAACAAAACTTGAACATTTGTTCTTGTGCTGTAGTTACTAGTTGTCAAAACAAAAAGATGTACTGTCTATGATCCAGAGGTTATCTCTAGGTCTGGTACGGTTGGATATTTTCATTAGCAACTTGGATGAAGGAACAGAAAGTATGCATGTTAATTTGCAGACAATCCCAACAAGGAGGGACTTCAGACACTTTGAATGTCAGAATTAAATTAGTAAGTGATCTTGTCAAACTGGCAAAAAATGCTGTCATTAAAAGGGACAAAAATGTGAACATTGGTCAGAACTGTCATAAAGTTATAAGAATGATACCCAAGATGCACACCAAGATGGGAAGTATAAGTATTTATAATGTATGAAATCCTTCTACACTTTTAATTACTGATGAATCACAGAAATTTTGCATTGATTTTGGGTGCAATAATATGAGAATAAGAACCAATGGCAGAGTCCAGAAAAGAAAACTTAAAACTATCAAATGTCTGGAAAAAATCTTCCATACAGCATTTCTGACTAGCAAACATTATACTTTCAGAAATACCAAAGGAGCTAAAGACGTCTGAGCCAGAGATCAGACATGGTCACTGTGTTCACATTTGGAAGAGGCTTTAAAAAAAAAAAGGGAATTAATTCTTCCCAATGTCTAGAATAAAAAGAGATATTTAATCTAGATTTTGGAAGAAATAAATTTTTCTTTACTCTTAAAATGAGTTCTGAAAGGAAAAAAAAAAAAAAAGAAATTATATCCTCTGTAAGCAAGCCACTTCTACTTTTGAATCATTGTATTTTATTGTCAATTAGCATAACAAAATATTTAAGTAATTCCAGTGTCAAAGAAACTTTTACGTTAGTATCTTGAAGACATAAATCTTACTGTCAAGGAAACACTTAAAAAATATTCAGATATTCAGAAAAATGCTCATGTGAGGTTCTGCATTAGTAAACACCTCTGCAAAGCTTATGGAAATACTGAGGAATTCCAGACCTGAATGCTTGCCATTTTATATTGGTGTCACTATAGCCCAATATTAAGGCCTTTTAATACAAGAATCTTTTTGATGTGTTAAAACACAAAACTACTACAAAGTGGAAAATGCCGCCAGAAAGGCTAATTTGGCTTAGGTTAGCATGCCAAAACATTCCCATATTCAATCATTTTTAGGAACATTTCATAAATAATCTGAATTATGGGCTAAATTGTATAGAAGTAAAGGGGTGTTTTTATTTTTTCTACCTCAGTACATAACAATGAATTAAGTGTTTTGTTCCATTTCCCTGGAGTTTCTATAGTTTGGACAATTCAAAGCCACAGCATTAACTGGCGGTTAATGAGACTTCATTTTGGAGTCACGCTCTGTGTGCCTTACTTCTTCATGTAATCCCTATGATATTCATCCTTTCTGGCAAAACAGTAAGCTATAAGTGTTTCTCATGCCAGGAAAACAAACCAGGGAAACTGTCCACTCAGTCTAGCTATATTTGTGTACTGAATTAATTCAGAGATACTTGGGTTTTGAGGCTTCTGAAAACTGGGTCTTTCTTCTCCCACAAGGAAAACCCTTAGCTGCAAGTATAAATCCAAGTTCAGTATCACACAGAGCACTAGTTTCATGCAGTCATCCAAAGTCCTATCCTTGCTCTTCTGAAACCAATGATACGTAAACAATGTCTACCTCTTGCACTTACGATCAGATAATGCTGTCATTTTTAGCCCAAGGAGTTTATGTTTTCATAAGTCACATTCAACCAGTTCAGCAAATGTAATAATGAGATTAGATTGTGTTAGTAAAAGGGGAACAAAAAAAAGAAAAAAAAAAAGAAAAAAAAAAGAAGCAAATATTATGAATTATGTTCAGTATTGTCATAACTATGGGCAAAGCTTATGGTTTCTTATCCTTATTCTAACACACGATGCACAAGTTTTTATCCATGGATATACACTGAGAAAGGTACAAAAGAAGGGCATGTCAATATGAAATCACATGAGTTCTGAGACCAGTCCCCAGAAACTTTATAGCAATGGTCAAATAAATTAATGTTGTTTGCACTTACACCGCATCCAGGTGCAAGGTTTTAGTAACAGATGCTCCAGATTCAGGATCAAGGATTTGACTACAGCCTGCGGGAGTTTTTGAAGAGATCATGGTGGAGCAGGTTTTTTCCTGCAGCTCATGGAGGATCTTATACTGAAGCGGGGCAAAAGCATGGGAAGGGAGGAGCTACTGAGAAGAAACATTATGGACTGATAGCAACTCTTAATCTCAACCTCACCTCTGGCACTTGAGGTTGAGAGGGGAGGAAAAAGTGAAGTTGAGCCTTGGAAGAGGGGGGTGTTTAAGGAAGGTATTTTTGTCTTTGTTTCTTGCCACCCTGCTCTAATTGGCAATAAATTAAATTAATTTTCCCCATGTTGAGTCTATTTTGTTTGTGATGGTAATTTGTAATTAATGTCTGTTTTTATCTTTACCCACAAGATTTTCTATCCTATTTCTTCCCTCTGTCCTGTTGAAGAGAGGGAGTGAGAGAGAGGAAGGGTAAGCATCCGCCTGCTGGAAGAGGTGCCAGCACAGCACAATTTCCCCTGTGCTAAATTTCCTTCATGCCTGATGGGTCAAGGCCGCTAAGTATTTTTTTAAGGTCTTAAGAGTTTTCTGCTGGGTAAATCAATTTTTCTTTCTTTTCTATATGTATTAACATCTTTTCCATTGTTAATTGTAATGTATAATTTACTTCCACAGTGTTTTATTTAATTTCTTTAATGAATGATCATTCTTTAAAAAGAAAGATGGCAGAGAGTTAATCTCTTGACACAATTGTAAGACTACACTCTATTAAGAACAGAACTGGGGACAAAATGTATTCAGACTCATAACAAAGGCAAGAAGGAAAATAGGAAATGGATATGAAGTTATTCCTTTCTCCTTGTTCCTATGATGTTATCTTATTGCTAATTTCTGATGTCATACATCAGAAATTAAAACAGAGTGCAGACGAGTGGTAGTTGTATTGAGTCTTGTATTCTAGAATGATGTATTCTGAATCTTTTTGGACATTTCATCTGTCTGTGATACCTTTTTATCATTTTGTGGGGGGGAGCACCAATAAAGAACAGGAAAACTAATTAATGAAAGTTGAAATATCTGCAGGGAAAAGACCAAATCCTCTGTCATGTTCTCACTAGAGTCTCACTACGTTCAGGTGGTGAAGTGTGAAATTCCATAAGGTTCATTTTAAAAGCTACCTTTCAATAGCTTGTTGCAGAGAGATTGTTTTTTGAGGGAACTAATCCCCATGGAGGGTGAATGAATGAATTTCTTGATGGATTGAAATATAAAGTGGGAGTTAACCATCTCTAACCTCCCTGGACCACTTACAGTGTAACAGAATTATTAAAACATGTTGTTCTCAAATATACCTTAATTTATGTCAAAATCAAAGGAAAAAAAATTCAGACTTTGCTTTGTGTTACTCAAATAAGTCTGAAGGGATATGAAAGCCATTCTTTCTTCTTTTCCTATTAAAGAATGTCTTCTCAAAATAAAACTGCATTTAAACTTGTATGAAATATTTGCTAATCTTTTTTTTTTTTTTTTGTACCAATCTTAATCATGAGTTGAAACACAGCTGATATTTTTACAGCCAAGCACGTGATGTTTGGAGAAGAAGAAAAGTAAAAAAGAGAAAAAATAGTCAACTATTTCCTAGGAGCGTTTCAGCAAAGGCAGTGATAAAGGTCAGAAAGTCACCTCGTCCACCCAGTCTTAGTTTGTTTAGACTGTAGATAAAGCATAGGTCTATGTGTCTGTGTAATTAATTCAATACAGATAACTTTTAGTGCCCTAAAAACAGGCTTTGAACTGATAAATTTGAAAATTCAGTTGGACAACCTTATTTCTGCTATAGGCAAGGGCGGTTTAAGTCATGTCAGAGATAAGGAATGAAAAACCTCTTGAATTGACTTGATATAAGCGATAAGTGCATCTGCTGGAATGTTCTTTTTGACACCATCATCGTTAAGAAGGTTTTGATGACTAAAAAGGTGTGCTCACTGAATGAGAATAAATACCTATTAATAGAGATATCACAAAAAACCACAACAGTATGCCATAGCAGACAAAAAATCTCCTCCAAAAGAGTTAGGTACATAAAGAAGCACAGGAAAAAGATAATTGTCACAAATACAAGCAGCAGATTTTTTGTTTTTCTGATCTTTGTTTATTTTTAAACAAAATAAAACTGGACATGTTTTATGAAGGCTATGGCCTCTTCTGTTCTGGAAATGCTAAGACAAAATTACTATTGGCTGTATTTAAAAAGCCCAGCAGTCTTTTCCTGTTTTTCTAGCAGTTAGTCACCGTAATAATGCAACCACTTTGGCTTCAATAGATTTTATTTTAATGCTGTAGTCTATGGATGTCTCACTGGTTTTTCCAGAACTGCATTAAAGCGTATGCTAAATTGTGACAATAGGTTCTGCAGGGGTAGCACATGTTATCCAGAGAAAGCAGATTCAATCAAAATAAATTTATGCTTCAATCTAGGACTTGAAGGGAGAGAGAACAGGGTCGTTATTCTGATATATAGTAATAAATGTCTGGAATATAAATAAATGGCTCAGTCTAAGTCTATGATTCTCATTATATGAAACACTCAATAAGTTTTGGGCAGATATTTGTAAGAAATGTAAATACCTTATCTATATTTCTAAGGCATTCTTTCAGTTTAATACTGTCTATGTGATCATGCACAGCATTTTTGTAATGACTTTTCCAAAGTTTTTATGTAAGTTTGAATGCAGCAGGTGTTAAAAGTCTGTTAAAGGCATCAAATACTAATACAACAATCCATTAACACTTTTCCCCTCATTTATATACATTTATCAACATTCATATCCTACATCCTTAGGGCAATAAAAACATATTGAACACTTTTCTTACAAAAATCTCTTCGGGCTTTCTTAGACACTGTGAACTTGTATGTATTTACAAGTGTGCCTGTGGACACCATACATAAATTTGTTTTAAACCTATGGAATAAAAGCTTTATTTGAGACATGCTGAGTTACCATCTAGTTAAATGCACAATAACCTGAAATATTTCTCTACATTTGAAGGTGATGTCTAAACTTCCTTTTAATCCCAATAATCTAGGATTTGAAGGTTGGGAACAGCCTTTGCTGCTGTGACTTTGAGGTGGTGGAGATCAAGATCCTGAAAGGAGGGAAGAAGGCAAACAGGATCACAGCCTGAGACTTTAAAAGGGAAAATCACAGTCTCTTAAAGGACCTTCTGAGAATCCCATGTGATGACTGAAGACTCGAATAAAGAAAATGTCAGTCATATCTTCATGAAGAACAAGGAGACAGCTCTGGAGACTACAGGCTGGTCAGCCTCATCTCATTTCCTGGGAGGGTGATGGAATGGGTCATTCTGGAGACTTTTTCCAAACATAAGGACAAGAAGGCTATTTATAATGGTCAACATGGATTTATGAAGAGGAAATCATGTTTGACCAAATTAGCAGACTTTTACAATTAAATGACCAGTTCAGTGAATGAAGGGAGAGCAATCAATGTTATCTTCCCTTCAGCAAGATTTTGTCAGTGTACTGTCACCATCTTTGGTAGATTTGTAGGGTGGTCTGGATCTCTGTGATACTTGTGCTCAAGGATAATACAGTCATGGCCACTTTCTCAGGGTCTTCTAGTTTTCTTCAGTTACTCCTCATGATCAGGGTAGTTGCAATTTGAATTAATGATATCCAATCATTGTTTCATACATCTTTGCTATTGCATTCCTTTGTCAATATTATCGCAGTAGAAAATAGAAGAATGTGGAAAAAAAAAAAAAAAAATTATGCCTTTTGCTCTCTAAGTTCAGCCAGGACATGAAGCAAAGGGAAAGGAAGTTGGGAAGGATATGTAGATTGATATCAGGGTCAATTAATGAGTATCTGACTGGACTTTTAAATAACTTGATGTCAATTCTCCAACTGTCAATTTTTTTCTCTCTCTTTTTGCTACATCTGGATGATAATTTCAACTACCTACAAATTCCATATGACTCATTAATCAGAAGAATACTTGTATACAGCCTCAAAACAGATCTGTCTTGTTCTTCAATCAGGATTTATATGTAACAGTTTCTTCTCTAAATATAATTTTTGCACCCTGATGTTCATTCACTCACATGTGTGATTCATTTACAAAGAACTCTCATCCTCTAAAAGTTGTAAATCAATCATCTTTGCTTTCAGTGGCATGCTGGAATTTTTCAGTCAGCAAAGTACCTTTCACCAGAAGTTCCACTTCAATGATATGGACATCTAGCAATTTTGTTTGCATTTTATTTGTTGTTTGCACTTGAATAGGATGAATCACAAAGGTAAATAAGCAGTTCAGAATAGAACCTCACCAAATTATTCATTTTATGAATAATCTCCCACAGGTCCAGTGACCTATCTGTCAAGTGTATACCTTCAACTTGGGACATCTCTGTTGCCTCTGTGCCCTCCTGTGTTACGGAGGAAGTGCTCTAACAACTTTCTAACGAACTGTCCCTTTTTTTTTGTTTTTTTATAAGTCTGAATTTTAACAGATTTTGAAGTTAACAGTTCCATTGCTTTAGAACTCTGACTGTCCTTACTCACCACCGAGTAAATACGAGTTAGCATTTTTTTTTTCTTTTCTAAATACTACAACTAGTATAGCTAGCTGTTATGAGCCTCATTCAGCTAGTACGGTCATTCTAAAAGGTTGTTGTGATGTATCTGGCAACTACTATCCAGAAGATTTAACATTTGAAATATACTGTAAGCTTCTTCTAAAATGCTTTGCAAAGAGCATCATGAAAACAGTTCTTTGCAGAAAAAAGCGTCAGACTAGTATGTGGCAGAGCAGCAGCAGAAGCTGAAACTTGTGTGAAACGCTGGTTGATAAAGACTGAGAACATTTGATCTTTAGAGCTATTCAGCAGTGAACTGAGAAACCGAACACTGGTTTTAAACACCTTCTGTGTCCAGCCCATGTATCAGGCCTGACACTTCTCAGATACAGGTCAAAATAGCTCTTGGTTGGCACAAATTAATTCCAGAGAGCTGAATGTGCTGTTAGTTATCCATGCATAAGCAGCAACCATAATTTACTTTAAAGTACATGAAAAAAATATGAAATGTAAATAAAATAAAAATGTCCAACTGAAGCCTGATTTTGAAATCAGTGAACTGTTTGCCTTCAAACTTTTAAGATATGCAAGCTGAAAAAGAAGTAACAACGATGATTTAAGTTCTGCAAATTATGTGTATTGGCTGATGCTCTGTCACAAGACATATATAAACAACACTAACCTTTTCCCCTCTCTTTTCCTCTTCAAAAATTCAGAAAATATCATTTAGCAATTCAGAGGTACTTAAGTTGCAAACATTAATTTTTTTATGGAAGTAGTAGTTTTGAGTTTTGATGGTAGTATCATTTGAGTATTGATGGAGGTTTATAAAATGCTAATTTCATGCCTTATAGGAACATATACTTACAGAATCAAACTCTAGTACTCTACATGAAATCAACATGCAACTCTATGAGAGAACACAAAACTGTAATGTTTAATGAACTGACCTTATTATTGAACATGCTCTTTCTACTCAGGCCTCTGGGCATAATCTATTACAATTTGCTATAAAACGAATCTAGATTGCTTTAGTTTTCTGCTTCAGTGGGTAATTCCTTACTGTGACTAACAAAGGTATGGAGGGCAAAATAAAAACTATATACTAATAGGCTTTTTCTCAAATTAAAGCACATCATATTTCTCACAGGTAGAATGAGAATGCAGTAATAAAGCTGTAACTCCCCAATGTGACTGAAATAAATAACACATAAATGATGCATAAGTAGATAAGAAGCAGGTGGATTACAGCTATGAATGCAGTGAAGTGAAATGTTAGGATTAGCAATGATTTATTCATGTCCTATATTCATCCTCTGTGGAATATGGATCAAATAATTCTATAGAGTAATATTCATTTACATACAGCACCTATGAGTCCATTGAAGTTCATTTTTAATGACTGGCAGCCTGGTGCTCTCTGCTACAAGCACCTTTTGAAGTAATTTTCTCCAAGTCTGTGAGAGTGAAGTTCATCTCTTTGCAGACATTCAGCCCTTTACAATCTGCTATATATCTCAATTATGTACATAACACGGACTTTTTGGGGGCAAGGGGAAAGATATACAGAGCATTCCAGTTATTCATTTTCAATCATGCATATGCTAAAGATTTGCAGGCTGAAAGTTGAAAGTTCTCATGTAACATATGGGATAGCAATGAGAACGAATTTATCCATATTTTAAAAATATGCACTTTTTATGATAAGTAATTTTAGGAACAATCTTTGGAGGCACATTTTTACTCCATTTTTGTAAATCTCTATCTTTTCACTTGCATAGAGCGTAATACAATAAACTAAACCTAAAGCAATGGTGGGGAATACCCTGAATTTAATGCAGTAGTATACAGTTAAGGGTACTCATCTTACAGTACTTCCATATAGAAAGTGTGTATGTGTCTAATTAGGTATTAAACACCTGCTTCTTTGCCTCCTTGCCAGCTGATTTCTCTTCTGAATCACCACTTCAGAACAGGTAATGGTGAAGGGTAGAGTGTCACTTTGCACATAATTCAATGGTATGAGAAAGGGACTTCTAATTTACAAGCTTAAATTTTAGGAAATTGGCATTTTCATCTGGGATTGTGGATGAAAGGCAGACATAGAAGCATGTAGTCACGTATATTTAAAGTTTTTTATTTCAAAGATTCCTTGGAGAAGAGTCATATAATTTAACCAGCAATGCTACCCCCTCTTTACAGACAATGAATAGACAGACATTTTTAAGACATGATTCATCTGACCTATTTCAGACAGTTACATGAGGTGATTCATGTGTTAGAAATGCCTAATTCTTTTTATTAATTATAAAAAGAAGCTATGATGACTAATTCAGCTCTATATGAAAGCAGTGTGGATATATTTTTGGTTAGAGGCATCCCACGTAATATGTCTGTCAAGAAGATTAATTCTTGATAAAACCAGACCCAAATAATTCAAACTTTTCCATGCACGAAGTTAAATTGTATCTAGAAAAACAAATAACTGTCTTTCTGTCTGTGCAAAACAGATGACAAAAAAAATATGTGTAATTGCCGTGGTTGACGTACTAACAGGAGTGGCATAACCAAATCCAGAAGAGAGAAACAGAGAAAAGGAGAATGAGTGACAGAGGAATGCATGCACTATCCAGGTTTTTCAGATCTGTGGTGGGCCTATCCTGGAACAGCATTGATGGCAAATGACTCAAAAATAAAAAAAAAAAAAAAGAAAAAATAAAGAAAGATTAAAAGAACTCCAGCAAACAAGGTTATAACAGAAGATGACATTTAGCAACAACTCATCAAAAAGTGGAGTCAGGACACAGGAAGGACATCTGACTGGGAATCCAGGTCCTCCTCAAGTACTTCAAGGTTTTAAACAAAAAATAAAAAATAAAATGTTCTTTACTTGAGAAAATACAAAGGAGTATGTTCTTCCAGTTATTGCTTGCATTTTCTTATCTGTCACATGATAACAAATCCAAAGTAGCTAATAACCAAAGTACCTAATAGTCCCCTGACTGCTTGATTATTGCCATTACAAGCCAAAACAGATCTCCATACAGGCCAAGCCTAACAAGTCATGAGGCTTCTGATGATTGGTTAATGCAAGGCCAGTGGCCTCTGTATTTTGTGGGCTACATATCCACATATGACACAGTATTCATGAAGAAAAGTAGCCATGGCTAGGCAGGACCCTATGTCATTTTGCACATCTTTAATCTCTTTTAAGTGGGCAACTGAACTTAGTGTTTAAGGTCATGTTGCATCTGGGAGTGAGAACATTGTTCTCACAACGAATTCTCAAGACAAATTTTGCATTTGACGAAGAAATCACCAATTTTTCATATTTTCACTGCAAAGAAAATAATTCCTTTGAAAATTAAATTAGTATAAGACCAAAAGCCAGACCTTATAAAGCTATGAGTAGAAGATGGAGGAGAGATGCATTTTAAGTTCTGGTTTTGTATGGTGGCCATAAAGTCTAACAATATCCCTATGATTTGTGTTCTCTCATTCGTGATACTCACCAATAACTTTGATGAAGTGACCTAACACATCACTGGAGCCAAATTCTCAAAAGAACCACAGTAAAAGCACTGTTTGTCTCCAGTTTCCTTTCTACTGGAAATTCACTGAGTCTATCAATATGTTAGATTTTGATTGAAGCATATTGATTCTCAATTTTCATTTTGAAATAATTCCAAATTTTAATCTAAACTCTCATCATTTGACTAAAATCACAAAGAGTTCAAATGCAGAGATGTAAAATGCATCTCGTTTAATTTTTCTCAAATTCAAACCAACTGTGAATTTCTACGAAATGCTTTTGTAGTCTTCTGTAACAGGCATCTTGAGATTTCATGGAATGGCTACCAGCCTTGGCTATAATTTTTAATTTTTTGCACCAGATTTTAAATATGAGACCTCTTTGTCTCAGTTTTGCTTCTACTCATAGTGTGGTAGAAGACCAGTATCCTAAAGAAACAGAGTTCCAGAGTCGTAAAACTAGCATAAGTATTGCATTTCAGGGAAATACGTTCCTTCAATTTTATTTTTTTATTTTTTTATTTTTTTTTATTTCTGATCTAGTTCCCAGGAAAAGTAATTTGTTCATCTCAAATTACAGTCTGCATTTGACAAAAAATTTGATCAAACCTCAAGATCAAAATCTCAAGAGTTGTAATCTCAGTTAGTTGAATACTTAAGCTGTTCTTGAATTTCCAAGTCTGTTCCTCTGCATAGCTCACTTGCAAAGAAGGGTGAGGAACAGGAAGAATGGGACTTATGAACAAATTACTAGATCATATGGTATTATCAGATTTTAGTAGCATTATATTATCCTTCTGTCCTTTCCTCCCCAGTGATATAATGATTAAAATAAATGTAACATAATAATACTGTAAACTGTAATGTCAAAACACTATGAAATGAAAAACAAAGGTCGTTAGAGCTTTCTAACATAAATCTTGTTAAGATTTGAAAGCAGAAAAAAGTCGGCCAAAATACACAAGACACAGTATTACATTTAGCTAAACCACATTTTAAAAGCAGAAAATTCAATTTATTTTTTTAAATGTTACAATGTAATTTATTTCCATCTATCAGTGCTGTCAATTTAGTTGTTTTTTTTTCCTTTTATGTTGGATAAAGATAATCTAATTTCACTAATCTATTTCTCATACAGGACGTAATACTTTGAACTTTGTGAAAGGCTCACCTCAAACTATATTGTTTTAAAAATACATTTTAAAAATCTTTATATCCTTCTCTTTCAAATGTATTTGAACAATATTTCTTAAAAATGTTGATAAAGAGAATCACCTTAGGAAAATAGTGAGAATTGATTACCTGTGATAAGATCACCAAAGCTGCTTTCTAAAATTAATCTTTTCAAGCACTTTTAAAAGGTAATGAGACACGCCTTGGTGTTAATAAGTTCAGGAAAGAACGTCTGTACAGCTTTGAAAAGAAAGAAAACCCATCAAGACTGGGAGCTGTTTAGCTGCACCATAAGACGTGGAAAAGAAGTTACAAATCAGTCTGTAAGGACTTTGGTTACTTTTGAAGCCATCTGAAGGACAAACAGTAGCCAAAGAGTATTTTTATTAGCTGATCAAAATTCTTCTGTGTTGGAAGAAGCTTTAAGTTTGAAAATAAGATTTGTCCTGCACTGAAATAGGATAAAACCCCTTTTTTTTCTTCTGTGTTGAAATTCAAAAAATATATGCTTAGAGGCAAGAAACTGAACCATTAAAAACTATCTACGAAATATTGAATCAATATTCCAACCCAAACTATGGTAATTTCTATCTAGAACTATGATAAAACATGGGAGAAAAAAGCTTCTGGGTGAAAAATATTCAAACAGATTCTGCATGGTTAAATTTATTAGACAATGAAAAAGCCACTCAAAGGAAATACGATGACCATCATTTGACCCTCACTGAAATGAGGATATACAGAGCTCATCTCAGCTAGAGAACAGACTGTGCTAGGTGATTATGTAGGTCTTTTTTGCCATTAATCTCAGTTGTTTTATAAACTTAGGTACATTGGCTAGGAACCCAACCAATTTTATTTCAAACGTATAAGGATTTATTAATCTATCCAATATCTTTGTATAAACACCATTTCCCAAAGATGTGTACAATAGGACTGTAATCGTTTATATAATATCATTCAAAACCCCTTTCTTTTTATGCTGTGAAGATGGTAAATATTAAAGGCAATTTTAAACGTGGAATTGCAGTGGGTAATGTACTGTCTCTCACAATATCAGAGGTCAGAATCTTTCCAGAGTACTTGAAGATTAAAAATTTGCTGTAATTTGAGTGTCCAATGGGGATGAAACAGGTGTTTTGACTTCACTACTCACTTGAAGTCAGAAAGCAAAAATTTTCCCTAAGTTTTCAGGCTGCCTACTAAAATTCTGGTTTGCTATCCCAGTAGTTTTAATAGACTGCTGTGGTTTAATCATGGTAAGCAGCTCATAGCCACAGAGCTGCTCACTCATACCTCAAAAGAGGGATGGGGGAGAGAATCAGAAGGGTAAATGTGATAAGATTTAAGATAAAGACAGTTTAAAAAATAGAGCAAAAACAGAGCACGCAAGCAATGCAGAACAAGGAATATAGTCTGGGAAATCCCTTTGGTCAGCTGAGGTCAATTGTCCCAACTGTATCTCAGCCGTGTCCCAACCAACTTTCTGGTGGGGCAGGGTAAGAAGCAGAAAAGGCCTCAGCAATAACTTAGCAAACAGGGAAAGAAAGAAAAAGAAAGAAAGAAAAAATTTTGAACACAGTGAATTTGGATCAAACTTGACAGAAAGACAGAAATTTTAAAACATGTTGCATTTTATACCATGAAAATGTAGACTTGGAGTGACCTTTTTTTACCATATGCACAGAAATAAAGGCTAAACATTATGTCAAACCACTTTGAACACCAGAACATCTACACAGCAGAGGATCATTACAGATGCCCAAACCACAGGAAAGGCCTAGTCAGCAGTTACACCTTAGATTTTATGAGAGCATCCAGCCCCAAGCACAGATTAAAAGTTATTCTGGGTATTTAAAGAAGGAAACTACAAGGCTTTAATTTTACAACCAATAAAACCATTTTGCTTTTCTCAGAATTCGGCAATAGCATAGGATACTGAAACAGTATCATGTTTTAGCTATGGTGATCTTACATATGTATTTTCTTTTCCATTCTATATTGGTCAACATATTAAACTTTAAATAAGTAGCTAAACTGAAAAACAAAGTGAAATAAAGTAGAACCGGCTTTTCCATACTGAATAATGTATCTGCTTTAATTTTGGTTGCTAATTTTTCTTTTGAGAACTGTGTTCCTTGTTTACATTTTTCACAGCTTCTTCAGAATCTATTTGCTACAAAGCTTGCTGATCACACTCTTCACAGCATTATTTTTTTTGCCATCAAAGAGAGAAATCTGATCTGTCAAAGAGCGAGAGTTATGTGGTATGAACTTCACATTGCTTATTTTCATCAGTTTTCAATCTTATATATATATATTGAAAGATGGATTGATTTTTTTTTTATTTTTTTAAATTTTTTTATTAGTAAGATAAAGAGGAAAATCAAACTTCTGCATCATTACTGGCTCATAGCTCTGCAATCTTTTAAAACTGTTGAAATATGGGGTCAAAAATGCACAAAGCATACAATTCTAATTGACGATTGATACACCATTAGTTGAGAATGGCTTCATATACCCTGAACTTTATAATTCTGTAAATCAGGAAAAAGATCTTCATTGGTGACATTTCATTATCAGTGATGTCATATACAAAATGTACATCAAGAAAAAATGAAGCTTGTGATTTGCAATTTTTAGTGACAATATTACTTCTAAAAGCTTAAAGATAGATTCTGGTTTTTTTCACCAAAGTTGCTTATAAAGTTTATTCTGATAAAATTCTCTTAGAATGTCAATCAGTGTATTTTAAGGTGAAGCTCAGTATTTTATTTTTAGGACACCATATTCAAGAAATAACTCTGTTTCTGAATTATAAAAATATATGGCTATGCTGTTAAAAAATAGGAGTTGTTTTTTAGTACAGCCATGAAGAAAGTTTCATTGAGTAATGACTGAATTCTCAGAAGTATGTTTCTTTAACATACTGTAAAGTAATATAGAGTGAGAAACAAGTAAGAAAACCACCAGGAACTGCAAATCATTATCTTAATATCTATGTTAGAGGACCAGAATGTGTTAGCAATAATCTAAGGCATTATGTGATGTTATTTGTAATTTGTGTATGCAGCATTTAAAAAACAAGTTGTGATCTGAAATGACAAGTTCCCAGATGGTATAGCAGAACATATTTACCAGCCAGATGAATAGAAACAGGTTTGAAGTATGTAAGAAGACATTTATGTAGAATAAAATTTCTTATTATAAATTATTTTGAGGGGATTTTGTGTGAACCAGATCTTATCATTGGTTATATAAAAATAGATACTATTTACATCCTCTTTCTTTGAACAGAATACAAAATAGCCTTGAGTATCCTTTGTCATAACATTACTATGATTCATAAAGCTGTCTCACTGATGCCCCTTGCACAGACTAAGTATTTAAATCCTGAAATTAAAAAAATGAAATGATCTTCAGAACCTCATGAATAACAGAAGTACACAGAAGATCCGACTATAGTAGAGACTTCACAGACAGACAGTAGAAAAATTCTGCCTTAGACCTACCCAAATTCATCATTATATTTATCACTAAATTAGATGGGAAGCTATGTCAGGAATAAATGTATTTACATGAAGAGACACCTTTTGGCAAAATAAATGAAGGACAATATTCTGACTTTGGAGGCAGGCAACAATGGAGTACGATTCTTTGCTGACAATCTTTTCAGAAACCTTCAAAGAAATATGAGTAAAGACACTAATTAAGTACATTGCTACCGAAAAAATAATTTTTCAAAAACAAAGTATAAGATGATTAACAAAAATTAGAATTATAAAGAATGATAACTCCACAGAGAAGTAATGTCTATCACACAGAGTAGAAATATAACAGCTGTGTAATATTTGGGACTGTTAAAGCAATCAGTTTGACCTTTTTTCCAAGGAAAAGTGTAGATACCTTATGATCAAAGGTGTTCAGAAATCAAAACAAAAAGTAATGATCAAACTAGAGTTCTTTTCATATTAAATGATCACTCAGTTCTTTCTGAAATTGTAGAAATTAAACTTTTTTTATGGCTGATGATGAAAAGTGGGTCATAGTACACTTGAATATATCTATTCAAGTCTACTAGATATCCATAGCAAAAGAGAGTTCCTTTTATGGTATGAATTGAAAAGTTTAATGTAGATTACACATTAGGAAAAAAAAAAATTATAAATATATCAACTAAAATGTTTAAGTAGCAGATAATTGTACACTTGGAAATGTTACTGTGGTCAAAATAAGTAAAAAGATAATTCTCAATAACAGTAGTGTGAAAAAAATTATTTTTCTAAGTACTTTATGGCATTTTATAGAATTGAGAAAGTTGTAAGTGTAGAATATTTAGATATGAATATACCACTTAAGTCTTTGGAAATTTACTTTCTGAATTCATCTAAATTGGTTTAATTTTTGCTAATTCTGTAAATATTTATGCTACAGATTATCACAAGTGATCAAACAAACAAATAAATAAAAGGGTAGCTAGAAGCCGAATGGCTTTCAAAGGAGAATTTCAGTGTCTGTTCAAGCTGAAGTGAAGAAATATAGATCAAAGACCACAAAGACATAACCAGACAGGTCTGAGTCACATTCATTCTGCTTTGACTAGGGATCAGTTATCATTAAAGTTTTGATCACAGCGTTGTACTTTTCAGAGAAGATGAGGTTACATTTTTTACTCATGCAGACTTGTGCAGACATTTCTTTGTAAGCTTCCATGCTTACAAATTCTGAACCAGAATTTAGTTCTTGCAATTCAAACAACTGAATCAAGAATACAGAGACAAATTTTAAATGTTTCACAGCACTCTACCACACTAGAACAATCCCCACAAAAGCTGTCAACCTGCAAAGGTAGTAACTGAAAATTCCAAGGAACAATCCACATCTGTGAATGTTACCAAGAACTAAAAGTTTCTTTTTAAGATGGGAACGTGAGAAACTGAAGACCTAAACCAGCTCTGATTGTTACAAAAACAAAAACATCCCTATGGAATAATTTATTTTCCTTAGGATAGATATTAAGAAACAAATAATTCAGTAGAAGAAAATAAAAAACAGAGAAGAAATGCATTTCAATGTATGCTCTGGTTCTATATTGACAGAAAATCCAACAAGACATAATTGTATACTGGATATTAATAGAGTCACAAAATGTGGCACTGGACAAGCAAGGTTGACAGATACAGCAACTTTTTGATAAAAATACTCCTGAGGAAACACAGTTGTAAGTTAGAACTTTCTTTTCCGCTTATTCATTTTCAGGATCCAGTGTAGCCTCTGAAGTCTTCCTGAGAGAAAATCTGAGTTTTTTTTCCCTGAAGCTGTCTTACAGTCACATTCAAATGTTACTTGTGCTGTGATATATTCCTCCTGAGGTCAAGTTTACTCTTTTCAGAAGAGGCTGGATTGCTGATGCCAACAGATTGCTGGGACGTATCTGATCTATCTGTAAGGAAGGCTATTATAAACTTTCCAGGGCTTACAGAGTTATGAAATGCAATGAGCACTTCACAGATGCCAGCTCCTTCCCGAATACTCCTGTATCAGTCTGGAGAGTTATACATTTAAGATAGTATTTCTTTGCTTTATTCCGAGGCTTAATCGGTCAGATTTACCCACTCCTGTGTTTTCACAAGCAGTTGTAGAAAGTGTTTGATGGAAGAATTTTCAAGAATATTCAATTTTATTTCAGGAAAAATGCTGAAATGCAATTCAATTTCTAGTTTTATTTGCAATCCAAACTATATGTATTTCCAATAAAAGCTGTGTTTATGAAAAGACTGTCAGCAAAACTCAAAGATTTTTTTAAAGTGCTTGAGCTATAAATATCATTAAAAGATTAGGTTTTTCACTTTGGCTGGACTATAAAATAAATTAGAAGAAATCATTAAAATAAATATTTGCTCAAATAAATTTCTACAAATAAATAGTAAATTTACTTTTTTAAAGGAATACAGTGCAAATTTCATACAACTGCACCTTTTTGTAAGGAAAACTTTATTTCAGTAGACCATTTCATACTGAAAAAGAAAATAATGTGTCTGATCTTAAGCCAGGGTCCTCTTTGCTGTATTCCTGGAAAAGCATCCCATAACAGC
Organism: Thinocorus orbignyianus; assembly: GCA_013400375.1. Taxonomy (NCBI): domain Eukaryota; kingdom Metazoa; phylum Chordata; class Aves; order Ciconiiformes; family Thinocoridae; genus Thinocorus; species Thinocorus orbignyianus. Next base: position 1,491,980 of record VXBW01005804.1, on the reverse strand, counting down.
ACGGTAGTAAGGTAGAATAAAACATCTTAACTTTATTTACAAAGTTAAAGTGCCTGTCTTCCTGTTCAAAATTCTTCCCAATTTTAAAAATATTTTAACTACTAGTGGTTGCCATAGTAGTAATGTAATGGACAAAACAGATGTAAGAAATGGAAATTGTCACAACTATTCTAACAGAATGCTGCTGCTTTGCACCAGTAAACTTCCTTCAGAACCTCAGCTCACTGTCCTAAGGGAAGCTAGTATTGCTATGCTGTGATCAGCCTTTTGGAGTGGTTTGACCCATCACAAGCAGGGGAAATGATGAATTCTTCTTGTCTGTGAGAAAGATCCAAATTGCCTCCAGAGAAGTTTTAAGGACATTCTACATCTCTATCTGAAGGCTAGCACTTTGACAGAAGGCACCTGTATATCACTCTAGGAAAATTACGCAGTTGCTTTATAATATTTGGGGTGGGCAATACAGTTATAGTCTGCAAGTGAAGGAACAGGGGAAATTAGAGACTCATGAGCGGGAAAATACAATTTTTCCCTTTCCTGTGAAGCTGGCAGAGAAGGGATGCAGTAGCTCTTAGTCTAGGATTTGGGTAGAAAGAGAACAGGGTCTCATAGCCTTAATTTATGAAGCACAGAGCTCTAATTACATAGAGGAAAAGGTAGTGCCTTTGGAACTTTTCCAGCAAAAAGTAAGTCGGAGTATAGATGGTTTTTCTTTCTAAATTAATAGTTAATTCCTTTTGATTTGTTCCTGCTGACCAGCACTCTACAAAACTATGTCAGTGAGAGCATTTCTGATATGTAGTGTTATGTGTACATATTCCTAGGTGAACATGAGATCTTAATAAGAAAGGCAAAAGAATCTTAGATTAAGAAATCTGAAACTAATGGATATTAAAATTTCTGCAATATTTTGTACATGTCCAACACATGAAATTATGGTATATACCCCATATTAAAAGAAAAAAATATATTTAATTATTTGACAGCACCAAAATAAAAAAAAAAAAAAGCACAAAATGTCATAGTCTTTAGTAATTCATAATGACATCTTGACATCTTGACATAATGACATAATGACATCTTGAAATGCAGTATCTGTTATTCCTTTTGAACTAATCATATGTTCAGATTAATATAAATTCATGTTCTTAATCAATCTTATTCTAGGAATGTTTGCAATCGCATTCCGTATGCATGAAGATTTTTGTGGTTTAAAGCAACCACAACTTCTTCTTGAAGGAATAACTTAATTTCTCTGTAGTTTTGACTAAATAAAAATAATTGCACAGAAAAATGATAATAAAATATCTAATAGAATTTTCACATTGTTATTCCCACCTCAGAACAAACAACAAACCAAAACACAAATACTTTCCCCTTCCCCAAACCAGAACAAAACAAAAACCAACTCCAAGACTTTAAAATAAAGGGTGTAATTTTTTTTTTTTTCTCAAAATTGACATAAATGAATTGCAGGAATGTATGCATCAGTCAGTATTCTACCTAAAAAAGAACTGAGTTCTTCATACTGAGTTCTGTGGAACACATCCAGGTGTTCATGAATTGTTACCACAATGATTCATGCAAAATTCCTCAGAGAATTTTGTTTCAAAATGTTACCAGGCCAGGAAGTGTCATGTAAATTATGGGATTTACATCAGTAGTGGCATGCATGTCAAAAATAATTAAAATACCATCCCCCTCAAAAACCCACAGACACCACAACAAAAAAACTCAGCAAAACCTCTCAAGTCCCATAGAAACTATGATCAAGTTAAAAAAAGAGCACATGTCCTGACTGTCAAGGAACCTACCGCTATCCAGCTGTTCTCATTTAAAATTAGTGTAATATTAGGAAATGATTCATTGAGAATTATCTATGGACTCATGGCAATGGAACTGTAGCTCTTTACAAGAAGAATATGGAAAATTAAAATGTCTTTGTATACAGTTTAAATCATTCGTAATACATCTTTATCTGGGATAGATCAAATAGTTCCTTAATACACATTTATTTTCGAGTTTTCGTTTGTAAGCAATGATATCATGGGGGAAGGTGGGAGAAAAATTAAAAAGAAAGGTCTAGTTTGTTTTAAGTTGTTCCTCAGGCTGTCTGGGACCTCATTCAGGTCTCCAGCAGAACATCACTGTAAGCTGCAAGTAAATATAAGGCTTTCTATATAGTTTTATTTTTCCAAAAGTAATATGCTTTGAAAATCCTTCAAGTCACCTCGGTCTACCATCTCAGTAGTAGAATGCAGAAAAAAATATATTTAAAAATAAACAAGTCTTTAAAAATAAACAGTTTGTAATGCACTGCATATCCACACATACTACCTGCAGGACCTATGCCAGTCAAAAAATCTGCTCTTTTAAAACTGCGATATTAGTTCATACATTATTCATGTTGTTTACAACAGACATTCTCACTGAATTGTAGTGTGCATTGTTATTCAGCTATCTCAATTACACATGGAATACAAAATACACTATTAACTTATTGTGGGTTTGAAATTTTATTTTTTTTAATAGCTTCTCGGAAATAATATTGGGGACAGGGAAATTTTCCTGCACATATGACAGCAACTGTTATGTGCTCCCTCACATTATTCTGCTAAGACTGTTTAAAAAAACCCAAAACAAACAAACAAAAAAACCTGCAGAAAGGCAAAACCAAACCCAAAACAAAATATCCCAAGTAAGCAAACAACAAAAACAACAAACCCAGTGTAAAAGCAAGCCTCTATTTAAAACTGGAATTCGGTTGTCTTTGTGTGACCACAATTTCACTCGTAAAATCAAAGCAACAATGGGAATTTCTGCTGTATCTGAAATTCAGACTTATCACAGTCCACTCCATGGGATTAAGTTTAAAATATTACTTAATAACATATTAATTTGTATTAAATCTCATGCAATATAGAAAGGCATTTTTTTCAAGATGGCTACTTCAACGGTGGGCATTACACATCCTATCACAGAACAAAGTTTGGCTAACAACATGCATCATCCAGTTGTAAATCAACAATATGCATAGTTAAGATTATAATTTCATTCTTGAAAGGATATATTAAGCAAAGTATAAAAAAGGAGATGTGAAAATGAATGACTTTACACAAAATATACTGAATTTCATTACATAGAATGTAAAGATTCAAATACATAGTTAGGACAATTTAAAGGGTTGAAACTGAAAGCATGAAACCGAGCTGGTAAGCGTGATCAATGCTTATGAATATGTGTGTGACTGTGTCTGTATCTAACACTTATATGAGCTAGTATGGTCACACATGTATTATTGTACACACCTCAAATACCAGAGACAGCAGAAGATTTAGATAAGTTTAATCCATCGGTTATGGACTGGAAATATAAACATCCAATTGTCATTCACAGAAGCACCAATGGGCCAGCGAGCATGTCACACGTTTCTGTAAGATGAAGATAAGTGCATAAGCCACAATGATGGAGATAAGGTGCTTAGATTTCTGGAGGGCTTTTTTTCGGTACAGAAAAGGTATTGGAAAGCAGTTTGCTGAAAGATAAAGCATAATTAGATAAAAGAGCAGGAAAATAACTGAGAGCTTGATGCAATTTGTAACAACTAAATTCTGAAGAACTTTTCAAATATAAGATCTCATTTTAAAATTGATGAGCACTTCTGTACCGCAGAATACTTCCACTTATTTAAACAATATCATTTTGATTAACTCCCTTATTTTCATAGCATGAGCAAAAAATGGGACAGTTAATTACTCTGAGTTTATAATGTAATTAATGTATCCATGTTATGCAATAACTCAAAAGAAAATGCTGAAAAATTTATTAGTTTCAATATTGGAATTAAGAAAAATAGATACAAATTTTCCATTTTCTGACACCTTGTATAAGTTTTTCTATTAATTTATTACATTCGTATTTCATAACTAACTCTACCCTCAGATAACACAGTGATAAGACCTTCTTAACCTTTTTGCTGCAGGATCAGGGTCTGGAGATATCTGAATGCTGTTGAGGCCCTAAGCCATAAATCTTAGTGTGACTAATGAGGATTACATTTCTAACTACTTTCTGTGATGTGTTGTAAGGATGCAGATCATGTTCACTCTGAGCTAAAAGAGTATGGTATAAAGATCTGAGTTACAAGACACAGTACTAAGCAGATGTGTTGGCTCGTCTAGTTGAACTGTCATGGCACTGAATGAAAATTAACAAGTCCTTCCTGCCCTCTGTAGGATAAATACGGATAAACTTTGAAAAGAAGCAAAATGTAGAGCAATGTATTTTGGGAGACTAGACAGCTCCGCCTTTTCCGGGCCAACCAACCAACAGAGAACCAACCAATCAACTGAGAACCAGCTGGTCATCCTGTCATTTGTCCCTCCTGTGCTCTGGGACAGTAGGGCAGCCTACATTGCTGTGAAGGGAATAAAAGCAATCATTTACACAGAAGTTAATAGTCACGAAAATCACAAAATTTTCAATATCCTATCTTATTCTCTACTCGTAGTCTGAGTATACTACACAGAAGACTGAAAACCAGTTTTCTACCAAGATCTTTAATCCTTAAAGACAACAACCTGCCCTCCAAATTTGTCTCTCTTTGCATATTTCAGGATCTCAGGATTTCAACTTCTATGCATTGTCTCTTCAGTCTTTTCTTCCAGCTTATTTACTTAGCTTCAGAAATAGAACTTTTTTTGTTTTCCCATGCACAAAATGGTTGTTTCTTTTAAATAATACTGAAAATTAATGAGTGATATCATTCTTTCTCCCAAGTCTCTGGCAAAGAGTCCACTGAATAACAGTTTTTGATAGTGGAACTCACTGACTTCAAGTCTGTAAAAATCCCAACATTCATATAAAGAACTTTAGCAGAACTTTTTGGGCCTTGTTATTCTTCTGTTTAAGTCTGTGGCACATTAATGAGATCCCAGAATGTTCTTCAAAGCTTAGGAAAAAGCAAGCTGAGAGACAGAGAGAGAGGGACATGAAATGTAGTCAGAGTAGAAAAATCATAGTGCAAATGTGACTGTAACAATGGTTAAAAAAGAAGTAGAGATAATTGGTGCAAAGAAAATGGCTCTGAAGATTAACAGAAGCAAATATTTTTTTCCCAAGTCTTTTTAAGGGGTGTAAGTTTTTGTTGGACTTGTACAGTTTCTAAAAAATGAAGTTAGTAATTTACTGAAATGTGAATCAGCTAATGCAAAAATGTCATATTTGTAACTATAGCATTAGGAAAGGGAAAAGAGCTCCTCAATCCAGAAGAAGACATAAATTTCACAGGAAGAAAGAAAAAATATGGAGTTGAAATGAGGATCAAACCAGGGTGGATGGTCTCACCCTCTGAAAGTTGCCAAAATGCCCAAGTCAAATGGAGCTTTAATCTGAACAGTCCAGAGGGGGAAAGAAAGAGTAAAAAAAAAAAAAAGGGCAAGTGCTAGTAGTATATCCAAAAACTTATTGAGAGAAGGAAAAATAATGTGAGCGGAGAAAGTTAAATGTTGTCACAGTATGTAGAAAGTGATTTAACTAGAGACTAGTAATATAGTCTCAGAAGACAAATAAACTTCACTGCAGCATACCAAATATAAACTTGAATTGGGTACAGCCTGAAAACACCAAGAGAGCTTTGGCATTAATTAAGTGTATTTAACATTGATCTCTAATAAAGAAGTTTAGTAAACTGAGGGTGAGAAAGAGGTTAGGGTTTTTTTGATACCAAAAGGAATTGGTGAGATAAAAGCTATGAATATGCCTTAGAGTATCTTGCTTTTAGAGAAAGTTTTGCTTATGATAAACCCCCAAAGACCAGTAAATAAAATTGATTTGTGAAAGGGTCTGTAAGAGAGAAGTATAGTGCACCTGGGAAGGTAAAGAATTAGAATTAATTGGAGTATTTTGATAAGAAGTAGTTGAAAATGGAAAAACTCATAATGAAAATATAGTTAATGAGTAATGTAGTGACTCAGTAACTTGTATTAGTGAAATCTAATCTGTTTGTTCCTTTTTCAGAGCATGTAATTATATTTAAGAATATACTTACAAGCAATGTGTGTGTATCACATGTCCCTTTTTTTTTTTTCTGTACAAAACAGTGGATTTATTACAGTGCAATGATAGTGATACAGGTGTACAGGTTGGAATAATACTGGTGATATTACTGTAAAGCTGAAAATTTTAATAAATCTAATAGATACGTAATAACGTATCTGATTACAGTGACATCACTGTTCTTTATTTATTTAAATTATATTCATAATTTATATTTTATTACATTATATCTCGATGTAATTTCCTTTTTGATATTGTGATGATTGTCATTCTGACTCTCTGCTTAAAAGGAAAGAGATTTTAATTGTATGATGCATTGATGACACCACTGGTAGACTTTGCTTTCTTTTTTTTCAGTTACTTGTTTTGTATTTGGAGATGGCCAGCCTCCCACTGTCCACATCTGCTTTCAATTCACAAGCAGTTGGTGTAAGTCATGCTTCATAAGTATTTTGTTGGCTTACTATTCTGTCTCATCTGGGAAGTTGTTATACGAATTAATAGAGGCAGAAAATACATAAACTCTCTCTTTAAGTTTTCAGCAGGGATCTGACTTTCTGTAACTTCTGCAAATAGCACCATTAAATTGCATATGTTGGCCTGTTGGACACCCATGATTAGACAACTAAGGAAAAATGCCCATAAACTTCATGAACTGACTAACTTTGTGAAATTGCCAGTGAAATAAATGAGCAGACTGTAATATTTCCCATCTTCAGCATTTTTTTTGTCTCAATTCAACCAGCTCAAGTGCTGGAAAGCTATGTAGAAATGCAGTGCATCATGTCAATTATATTTAGTAACACTCGTGCACACTGCGTGTACATCCAAGCTCCCTTTAGCTCAATATCCTTCCTTCTTCAAAGATATGAATTGGAAACTACTGTCAGAGTAATTTCAACAAAATGTTGAGAAGAGAGAAGACAAATTGCCTCAGCAGAAAGGGTGGTCAAATAATGAAAATACGCTGAATTAGTAATTTATTAACTTACTTATATATTTATTTCAAAAATTTATTTTGCGAAATATCTAGTTTGTTCAAATAAAATTCAAAAGGAAGGAACATGAATTTAAACTCTACAGGAACAACATCCTAGATTGATGCTCTGTGAGCAATTCCCTGATACAACGTATGATACAGCATATTTTCCTTTATTCTAGAAAGAACAGAGAAAATATTGTAACCTGTGTGTATTTTCCTTTCTTTCTGAGCTCAGACAATGGACTGTAAGTTGATCTCTAAGTCACAGTTATATTTATTTCTGAAGAAATATACATACTATTTTCTGAAGTGACGTGCAATAGGGAATAGTGATCCATTTGGGGCACTTGCACAGATGGTGACATGAAGGAGAAAGCCATCAGCCCTGAACCATGATGCTTTATATTCAGAAATCTGAGTACTGAGAACTTTTATACAGCACAGTATCTGCATTCCTTAAGACTTTCAGTGGAGAAATTAAAAATTAATTGTTGGAGAAATCAATGTATTTTTTACAATTCTTAGTTTTGCATGCACATTTCATAACATTGTGCTAGCTTTTAAAAAACTTTTATCATAACATTCTGAAAGATCCACTGCATGTATTGACTGTGAATAATACATTAGTCACAGTACTATCATTTTCTTCACATATTGTTTTCGAGAGCCTTAATATATGGCATTGTCATTTTCAAATGAAGTATATTCCTAATACAGATAATATACCTGCAATCAAAATAGTTTTAAATTATTGAGCTTAATGGAGTTTAACACTCTTGATATTAGATAGATAATACAAAAAATAAATATACAATTTCACATAATTAAAAGTGCTTTCCAAATGTTACTTTTGTTTTGATTTGGTTTTGTGTTTTGGGATTTTTTGCTTGTTTCTTTTATTTTTTTCCAAGACTACATTTTATGAGGTCATTTACAGACATAATCACAAGTAAATATGACCTCTTTTATAGCTAAGGCAAATGAAGCATATCTTCAATTAGAAACTTTTGAAAATGTACTGTGGCAGCCTACTGAGAATGGAATTGCTTTTCTTCACAGCTTCACACCCACTCCTCTTTAGAAACTCATGGCTGTAGATGAGTGCTGCAAGTGCAATATCCTGCTCTTCAAGTATTTTTAGCCACACTGTACTTCAAATAACCTATCTAATGCATAGTTTGGGATATTTCAGAAATATTTATGTGCTTACCTTACACTAGGTACCCACCTTAGTTTTGCTACGTAAAGTTTTTCTGTAAAACATAATTAAGTAAATACAGCTGTTTATGTGGATCTAATTGTAATGGTTTGAACTCCAAATATAGGAAGAAGCAAGTTTTCAAATTGTTTGTCATGCTACAGCAGGAATCCCCTCTGCAAGGTGGACAACAGAACTGTTCACAGTGTGGTGATGCTCTAGCTAACCCCTCCACCTCTTTCTCTCTATGCACTGTGTAAACTGTTTCATTCTTCTGACTTGATATATATTATTCATAATAATAAAATGAATGTGTTTCAAAATCAGAAAAATCAATTATAGCTAAAAAAAAAAAGAAAAGAGATTTTAACAATAGAGTGCTTCATGTTCTTCTGACAGACTCATACAGGCAGTTGACATCATTAAGACACAGTAAGACAAAGTAAGATAGAGTCAAGAAACAAATTACAGTGGAGGGCTAAAACCTCACTGATACTCACAGAAGAGTTATATAGGAAAGCTTTCAAAATTTTTCACGTATAACCAATAAATAAGCTTTTATAGATTTACTTTCAAATACTCAAGGTGAAATCAGACAATAACATCTATAATCCCTCTGCATTTTCTCACATGCAGCTACTTTTGCTTATTAAGCTGCTGATGCACCAAAAAACCCACCATGATACCCAGGTCAACTGGCAACATAAACAGTGTCAGGATACAGCTGTAATACTTTTGGCTCTTTTTTCTCCACACAATTCCTGGATATAGTTTGGAGCAGCAAGAACATTTCCAGCAGGTTACCACGGATGTGGCCTACCAACTTGAGCAGGTAAGGGAGGTCACTAGTATGTGACTAGACACCATCAGTTGACTGCAGAAAGGAAGGACAAGCCCTGGCTCTCTTTACTGTATTAGTACAGATGTGGTCACAGATTCCAGGCTGAGAAACATGGTACAAGTTCTCTGCCAGCTGAAGCTAAAGACCGTTAAGTCCTCAGCAAACAAATTTCAGGTCTCTGAACCCAAGGAGACAACAGTATTAGTAGTATCACATTGAGATTCCGATGAGTTCAAGACTGCTGTTATAATTGGAAGACATCCCAAACAAAATGAAAGGAAACTGGTTCTTGCCTTATGTCAGCAAGTCCTTTCAAGGTCAAAATATGGAGTTGCATCCCAAAAAGGGATAATGTTGAAAAGATGCCATAAGTACTCCACAGTTCACATACCTCTATTTTTGTGTATTATGAATGCTCATCTATTGAGGAATAAGATCCATCTGTTTTCCTACTGAATCAGAGAATTAAATGTGGAACGCTTCAAAAGTGTTGAAAAGAGGGAAACAGCTAAGACCTCAAATTTTCCTAACAGTTCAGGAAATGCATAGCACAGGCATTTTAAAAAGTATTGGCAAGTAGATCATTCTGAATTGCTGTTTTGCAGAATAAATCTAGCTGGTGTAAAAGTAATCAAATATGAAAGTAGGATTATTCTTCTGAGCTTAATTACTCTATTGTATCATAAATCAAGCAAAGAATGATTGATTACAAGTTAAACTAATAGATCATCAGTTGTTGGTGTCAAAAAATAGAAGACGAGAAACCTTAGAAGTTCCCTCAAAACAAATTATATGCATAAAGATTTATTTCATTGTCTTATCTGAAATGTGCTAGAGTAAGCGGAGGCCTTAGAAGCTTGAAACAATACTAAATCAACCATCCTAAGTACATTTTGTCTTAAGATTTTTGATTATAATTGAGACTATTCAATTAGAAAGATGTACATAAAAGCTTTTTCTCCTTCTGAGTCAGAAAAACAGACAATAACTCACATTTCAACCAAATTCTAGAAATAAAAACACTTTTGTAGCAGACAAGTTAAAAAAAAAAAAAAAGAAAAACAAAACAACAACAACAAAAAAACATTTTGAATAGACAATGAATACTGCCATACATCAGAATGACTCTGTCTTGGTAATATTGCCCAAGGTGGGGGAATGTTTAGTGGTATTAGTACCTGTGTATATAAGTTGATTGATCATAGGGAAAGTGCCATAGTCCCTGTATTAGTAACCTGGATATTTCTTACTGTTGCATCTTTCACAGATAATGGACAGAAATGGGCTTCCAGTTTTCCTAGAGATTAATTCTTATTTAAATATTCAATTTCTTCTCTCAAAATAGTACTGTCTTGTCAAAAGTTGCAGAAGCTTTTGTACAGTTTTAGGAAAAATGTGATATGAAAATGCCTGATTGACTCTTAGACATAATATAGAACTTTTTATGTGTATGCATATATATAGAAGTATATATATGTACATATGTATACCTATATATAATAGCTAATAGGGTTGATTTTAATGAGTCCTAGCCTGTTGGGCTTTTCTACAAGTTCCAGACAACAAAGCCCATAGTTAGAACGTATGTTTTGCTGATATAATAGCAAGACAAACCACTAAGTTTAAGTTGGAAGTTTAATTCTGAAATATTCCGACTGTTGGATACAGCAAGCCTTTTCAGAACCTTTGAGATATGCTACTTCTATTTGATGTCTTAATTTCTACAGTTAGACAGAAACTTGTATTGAAGACGCAAGATGTTGATACAATGCAAGAAGCCATTTTGATCACCAGTTTATGTTCTAGTTTAATGTTAACACATGTATGATAAACTTTAAACTTCTTTTCAGGATCGTCTCTGCATAGCAGAGCTCAATAAAGCTACAGGAAAAAAATAATAATCTTCTAAGCCTCATCTACCTTGGGATGTCTGTGGTAAAACAGAATCTATCAGCTTTAGTTCATCCATTTAATGACTGTGAAAATATTTTAGCTAATTCTCAGAAATTAAATTATTCAAAGTTTGATTTTTTTAAGGGACAGTTTCAGGCAGTATTCATGTCCTCTTTTGATGATAATAGGATATGTTTAGACAGGCTTTTTTTTCTTGTAGCAGCTGTTAGAAAGAATGAAATCTTGATTTGTAATGTTCATTCTGCATTTATTACGGATGATGACATTAAAATCTCAATGAGGACTGAAGGACTGGATGTAAAAGTTTTAAAATATTGCTTAAGAGAAACAATATCTTTGGGGACTTTTATGAGAAAATATAACTGTTGGCTCTAGTTTGAGATTATTTGCAATACAAATGTTTAAAATTTTGAAATAATGGTTAGCTTAAGAGCTATTTGGTTTGAAATCATTTCACTTAGAGGTGATGGAACTGTGGGATTCCTCTCACCTGTGTTCACACATAGTCCTTAGATTTACTTGGCTGAAGCTCATCATCTTCAATTCAGCCCTGAAAAGACCAAGAAGCCTGGGCTCTTAGAATGCATTTCCAAATACTAAAAGGTTTTCCTGGACTAAATAAACCAAAAAAACCTGATTAGATTTAGCACTGAGTATAGCCCCACTTTGATTAGGCAGTTTGATTAAATGACGTTCAGCGTCCCTTTCAATCAATATTTATACAACCACGCTTGAGCCAAGTACCCTATGTTTTCATTATAGTCAAAGAAGATGTATTTGTATTTTGCATCAGATGCATTCCACTCACTGTTTGTGACATCTTCCTGGACTATATTAACACCTGAGTGATCTCAGAGTTTATATATATATTTACTATTTTTTTTTTAGTAGAGCACAATGAGGTAGATTTCCTACAGGTCCTTTCATAGAATGAGACAAGGCAGTCAATAATTACCCAGCTATCCAACTCTTCCCATTTGTAGTAAGTCACCAGAGATGAAGAGATGAGTTATTTTCTTAAAATAAATTTACTTTTTTTTTTTTTTTAATAAAATAAATTATTAGTGAAGCTCTTTTCTAGACCCTGTTCTTTCAACAGTGAGGGAATGCCTCCCTGCCACTATCATAAGAAACATAAAAAGACAATTGTATCCAGCCATCAGGCATTGCTGAAACCATACACAGCTTAATTACAAGAAAATAGATACTTGAACATCTAAGTTCCAGAAATGTCGTGGGGACTTAAGCACATACTTGGCAACGTTCTTAGGGTATGGTCCAAGATATACTGATTTTCCTGAACAGTTTTTTGATAAAGGCTTTAAGAAATAAGAAAACTTCCTGTTGAATTTGTTTAAAAAAATGAAAGTATTTTGCACGACAGTTTTTAACAACTATTTAGTTATTAAATTACTGATTCTTTAGGTTTTTTATTTTTGTATCATAGAGCTTTCATGGTCTATATTTCTGCAAATGGACATACTGAGTTTTAGAAATATTGGCACAGTTGCTGTTTTAAAGCAGTAAAACATGGAAAGGACTGTGAACTCTAACTGCATGAATTGTACAGTCTACACTTATATAACATTGTTAATGCCTGGGGTTTTAATTTACTATGGATCAAAAAGAATTAGAAATCAATATTCCTTAAATGTGAAAGACTGGAGGTGGAATTGCATGTGCATCATGAGGAAATCTAGATGTTAGGGATAAACTGTACACCACAAGAGGTTCACTGCTGATCAGGAACCCTTGTGGTAGGAGGTATTTTCTTTACCCCAGACTCCCGCTTCCATTGAAGGTTTACGAGAATACTTTTCTAGATTCCACAGGAGGAATCTGTATGCAGCAGACGCACAATAATTAGCATTTTCTACTTTTCATTTCCTTAAGAAAACTGCCCTAGTGGGCAGTTTTTCTTCAAGAAAATTGAAGAACCAGCTGAGCTTTAAGGGTTTGGCTGGTTGTTTGACTGAAATATTGAGAAGAATTTTGGTAAAATCAGAATGAGAAAAAGAATTAAAAAAATTCAGGGTGGTGGAAGGTAGGAAACTGGAATACACTGTCTCTGAGGAAAACCCCACTACAATCAAATATATTACTTCTTATGAAAAAATGCGTAGTATTTTTTTTTTTTTTATTAAAAAAAGCAAAAAAAAAAAAAAAAAAAAAAAAAAAAAAAAAAAAGACAAAACCTTTATACTACATTTGCTTGAAATAAATTTGGTAGAAAGAATAATTTTATTTTGCAAAATTTATTTCATATAAATCTTGTTACCTTATCAAGCAATGGTTATTTTAATCTACTTCACAATTTTTCCTGTGAATCACCAGCCTTTTTAGATCATAGGTGAGCAACTACAGGGATCAAAAAATTGTGGTATAGAAGTTATTTCCTGTAAACACTTCATATCCATTGTTTCACTGTGCTCTTATCAATATTGATCTTTTTAATGTGGAAGCATCTGTATTAAAAGTGTTCACTGCGCAAGAACAAGTAAAGATTCCCACAGTTGCTTGTAGACTAAAACGGAAGAGTGTTTAACTGTAAGGTGGTATTAATTTCTCTTAATTATGCTGCAATCATATTGTAGCAAAGTAAAAGTAAATAAAATCCATCATTGTAAAGTTTGTAACAAAAACAATATATTAACTAGATTTTAAAAGTTGTGCTTGCATGTGTATTCTGATATAAGCATGAAACTAGTAAGATTGATCGTCTTTGTGTTCCCCTTGCTAATAGAAACTATGGTGTACAATCCATAGCATTTGCTACAGGGGAACTAGTTTAATACAAAATGAATATGTAAATCACATAAGGAAATTGTCAGAATAGGTTTACATGAAAATCAAATCACATTTGTTATATTAGGAGAGACACAATGTCATTTACCATATGTCTTGCCTTGTGAAATTCAATCAAAGCATTTGACAAAGCTGAACAGTTCAGAAGCTGCCTAATTAATACTTGCCTCAGTGCTTGCTTGCAGGCATTGTTTGGAGAAATTTTAACATACATTATCTATATCTACTCATTTCAGTAACATGTTACCAAGCTATATTAATGCTTACTTAAACAGACATTACAGAAATATATACCATAAAGACACATCGCTCTTAAAATCCTGTTATTTGGCTAAATGGAGCTACCCAGCTACCGTTTATTCAAATTTGATTTGGAATATTTTGTGTTAACTAGAAAACAGATTGTGCATCTCTCATTTCCTCGTCACAAAAGACGCAAAGGGGAAGACACTACAGCAAATGAGAGACTGGAAAGAAGTGGATAAGTTGTAGAAAAGAACTAGATAAGGGAGCCAGAAATAAATGAAGAAAATCCAGGGAAATAACTCTGAATAGAAAGGAGATCAAAACGGTAAACTAGACTAAGAGATGATAAGATAAATCTTCTTTTCGGTAGCCATATACAATCCTTGCTTTTACCTTTTTCTCAGACACTGTGTGCCACGGTGCAATAAATTCTTTTGCAAATACACTCAATAGTTCTGACTTATTCAAGCAAATATGGAATAATGGCAAATGTTCACTCCTGACATTATGAGTTTTTTTCTTAAATAAAAGAGGGGTTTTTTTTGCACATGTTTAGGCATACTTGGAGAATCTTAGCTTAACACCTTCAGGAACAGGGAATAAACTTGTGTTATGCCCTGCAAAGTCTTTCATGCATGAGATAAATTCAGCGTCAAGAGGAATACATGAGAATACATTAGTGCACTCAATCAATTTCTTTGGAATGGGCTCCAGGGAGCTTATTTTTAAAGCGGTGTGCATGAGGTCTTCAGTCCTCACAGACATTTTGCTGAAGAATGCTGTTAATAAATAATTTGATTTGTGCACACATGTCCCTTACATGGCTTTAAAGATTTATTGTTTAATGGCTCAGCAGGTGAATTGAAACAGGATGACATGGGACCACGGCAGCTAAGTACAAGATGGCAAATTCATCAGTGCACGAGCTGTGTCTTAAATGCTAAACCTATAAAGTCACAAAATAGGTGTGGTTTCATGTGTGTATATTTACATTGTCTATTTTCATGCCATACTTTAGATACTTAAACTAGGATGTTAATTTCCATAGTGTCCTTATGGTTTAATTATAAAAAAGGACATAAGAGAGCAAAAAACTGGCTGATGTAGAGTCAGAATTTATCAGTGAAACTTGAGGATACAGCTAACCTCATCACATCTGCCAAAAGCAGCTCTTAAACTAGCATATCTCTAGCAAAAGCAGGCCTCGGTAAAGTTATATTTACCCATCAAACAGACCATCAAAACTACTATGACATCTTCCCTTTCTTCAATATTGTTTTCAATATTGTGTTGTTGACTTTCTTGTATTTTCTGTGAAGGGTGATGAAGCATGAATAAAATCAGAGCAAAAAGAAAAGCATCAACAACTTGAGTAGTTGTCAAGTGCTTTGAAATTTAAACCTTTGTTGAAGCAATGCTTGTCAATGGAAGAACATTGAAATAACTGGGTGCTTCCTTGAACCAGTCTACAGCATAGCTGAAATGAGAAGATGATAACCTGCAATATTATCCATAATAAATTCTTTTCATCTTTCAACTACAGAGACAATCATTCACCAATTAAATCAGGATACATAAAAGTTTAGGTGATAAACATTTGAGAAGGTATTAATTTAAATTTGTATAAGGAAGAACCAAATTTGAAGAATACTTAGAAAACTATAATTAAATTAAAAGAAGAATCTATTTAAAATAACTCCAAAAAGAAAAACATATATAGACAAGTGAAAACAAACTATATTATTAATATAGTATCTTTGAGATTACAATTTAAGATTTAAGCAATTAGTATAACAACTTTACGTTAGGAATGTCAGACATTGAAAAACTGAATAGATGCTACTCAACTCTGCCTACGGTAAATGGCTACAAGAAATAACACTCCATCACAAGGGTAAGTGATGGCTACCGCAGAATTCTTAAATCATTTAGCATTTGTAATGTTGGTATTTTTGTCAAGTTTTCCATCAACTTATCCTGTGTTGGTTTTTAAGGCTGATCTTTTATCAGACTTAAAACAAATGCTCTACCTCTTTTTCTTGGGCACAGGTGATGTGGAGCTTCTTCCCATTTTAGTAATATATTGATAAGAGAATCTAAAAGCTTTTGGGCATCCGTCTAAAGAAAATATAAATCTATTATGTTATAGCCCTGGTCTTTCATTAAAAATGACTTTACATTAACGTGACAGTGGAGAAGTGCTGGAAACCAAATTCTAGCATTTCCTGTCAGTATAAATGAAGAGAAAGTTCTTATTTTAGCAAACTTTCCAATTTTTTCCCCTTCATTGCAGCATTTTTAACTGTTATCTTCAGGGGTTCTGCAGCCATTGTGAAAATTGATGTCATTAATTCTTAAATAAACCCACTCTTATAAAAAAAAATAAACTTTTAGGGTCTCCCAAGGCAGGTTAGCTTATAGTGTAAAATGACACATGATTCATGAACTGGCCTGAAACGTTCTCTCTCGCAGTCAGAACTGTTAGGATTTTACTACTAATTATGTCCTTAGAACACTTCTTGATATAACAAGCTATCAGCTTCATGATCTAGGTCCCAAACGTCTAGATTAATATCAGCATGAGAGCAATATTTATTAGTGAGTCATAAACTAAACCAGAAGTGTGCGAATGTTGTCATCATCTGCATCTATCCCTTTATCCTCTCACTTGCCAGAGTCTAGTTTATCTACTAGACTTTTGCAAGTGCTATTTTGTTAATTTAAGGGAAAAAATAGCATCATGGCTTTAACCTCCAAAAGGTAAGCTCTGGTTGTTGTCTTTAAAAGAATATGGTCGAATAGTGGAATTTATAAAAAACCAAGGAACATGTATTAAACAATTATTATCTTGCAGAGTTCTCACCATTTTCATTCTATTACCAACATGGTTGCTTACATGTTTGCACAGGTAAATGTAACAAGCTCACATTGCTTCATTTGTAATGCACAATTAAATTGAAAGATCACAGCTGGTCACTATAAAATGTGTCATCACATCTATAAAGTTTTATATTACATGTTACAAATGATGCTTTTTTTTATTTTCTTTTTCTTCTTTTGCATAATGTATCAGTTCTTCATTATAAATTTCCAGGATGTTTTACCTATCACTTTTCCTGATGCCCCTGAAAATTCAAAGATCCTATTTAGACAAGGACTGGGTCTACCCAGAGGGATAACTCTAACAAGCAAAAGGAAAAGTCTCCATCTGTATATTTTTTTCACTGTCATGTACATGAGAACTTATGTCAAATGTGACAGCTTTATGCTATATAAAGAAAAGCTGATTTATCAAGAACTGCTGGGAAAAATCTTTGAATAACAATCTGGACAATTATTTAGATAACGTAATAAAAAATAATAAATAACCATTCTGGTCATGATAGACCAGAATCCTGGGATTCCCTTTAAACTAAGTGAAACTCCGCATGGAAGAAACAACTTGCTTCTATGAGCAGATATTTACCTCTGACTTCTGATTATATTTTCTGTCTTTCTCAGGCAGAAGTGTAATATAACGTAGCTAGGGTTTACTTCAATTCTCACTCTGTTAGAACTTAAGCAGAAAGCACAATTTTCAGAAGCTCCAGCAAAGCTTCATCGGTAAAATTAAATATAGAGAAAAACCCACGACCTTAGGTTAGACAATGTATTATTCATCTCTATTTAGAAGTATTATGTATTGAGAAATTCGACCTTTCTAAAACCAGACAGGTGGATAAATATAGTAATCAAATTTAAATCAACATGTGGAATGAAATTATTGCAACTGGTGAACTGCAAAGCCATAATAAGATACATTCCAGATTACAGTGCCTCTTAAATCACAGAGCACTCAGTGAAAGGAAAACAAAGCTCCATTCTACAGCGTATTGACAGATCTCAGAGGCCACAAAGAAGCAAAGCATTGAAATGCTAAGAGGATTATGATGATGATGATGATGATGATGATGATGATAAGCAGAAAAAGGATAATGTCTGCAATTTTGGAGCCTTTCCACCCACTCTTGCTGTATATGTATAAGAAACACAGACAGCTGGCATACCAGATGGTTTATATTTGTGACACCCAAAGCAAAAAAGAAGTTTAAACTAAAAAGAAGTTCTGTTAGCACTAGCAGCAACTCAGAATCCAAGTGATGATTCTTGCACTTTGTCTCTTGAGTAGACTCCTACTACACCTCATCCAAAAGAAACTGAAAGAGTGGTGTTCTTTCTTTGCATTTTAATGACATCCTTTTAATTCAATGAAATTAATTCAGTCAAAACAAAAAACAGACAAAAAAAGCCACCTTCTATCCTGGTTAGTACCAGTGTTTGCAGTTTCTGGAAACCCAAAGGATGGTCCAAAACATCATTTCCAGAGGAGTGCATTGTTTTTCTTGGTTAAAGATAGCTTCCCACTTTCAGAAATTTAGTAGTTGGTGATTTCTTGAACAAGTGAGTGTTGAAGCAGCTGCTTATCTCTTTTTCTCCAAAACTACTATCCAAGCCATAACCTAGATATAGATAATTAAGACAAGTTACAGCTTTCTGTAAGAAAAATAGACTGAATTATGTGGCAAGCAGCTCTAACTAACAGGATAACAACCTTCTCTGCAGTCTTGCTATGTGCTGATTTTTCGATGGATCATAATTGCCATATGATTTTTCAGAGTTGGATCCCATTGAAGCTTTTTTTAGAAGTAATGGAGAAAAATAAGGCTCCTTTAAAGGAGAGCAGTTCAGTTTCAGACGGCTGCTTTAGGATGAGAAGACCTGCAACCTAGAAATGTTCTTTACTCTCACTCAAAGGACTCTTTTAGACTGACTAGCTCTGTGTTACAGACATCTACATTTTGTAAGATACAATCCATCCAAGAGAACTACAAACCATAGGCAGAAATAGTCTTCACACTGCTCATTGATATATTGTATTCTTTAGTAATAATTCAAAGAAGGACGACAGAACTTGCCATAGGTTCTCATCAGCTCACTGCTGATTTTTATATACATTTTTTCACAGAGCTATGATTATAAAATGAAAGTCAATGTATTAATGACATGAAATAGGAAAACAATTTAAAATTTTATTAAAATTAATATCTTGCTGACCCCTTAACTTAGATGTTAGCATAGGCTACAAGTAGAATACTACAAGACAAAGTCAAGGTGATTTATTATACTAACTTCTTGAATAACTTATTTAAAAGAGGAAAAATAAGAGACACCAAGATTTGGGGGGACAAAGAACTAAATACAGTTACCAAATGTTGCTAAATGTGCATCCCATATTTATATGCACTTAAAGTTTCAGCATCTTGATGTCTGTCTTTGATGAATTCTTCTTAGTTTATGAGAATTAAAAATAATATTAATTTTTACAGCAAAGAGAGGAGGTGAGAAGGAAGGAAATATTTAAGTGGGATGCTCTTAATAACCCACTACTGTATGAGATGCATAGTATCACGAGTGTGAATAAGGAATGTAATAAGGGGTGTTAAATCATGTCCTAATTTTGTGAAAATTTTTTAGAAAAAGCTATTTATTAACATTTCCCTCATTTATAATATTCAAAAAACAGTTTTTTGTTATGTTTGAAAAGGAATCAAGCTAAACATTACATGTTGCCTTTTTTAAAGCTGCTAAGGGTCCTTCTGCCTGTTTCATACTCAGATATTGAGTATGTGTTTTATTTGTTGGGGAGTTGATTTTTCATATACGTGCACAGTTTTTTTGAAAACTATCTTCTGTAATGCCTTGCCTGTTATATTAAAAATATCTCACAAGTCTCTAGAATGATTATTAGGTCATGTAAGTGCTCTGACTTTTTAAAAATCTCTTCACTGTGACATTTGCTGGTACTGTGTGATGTCAACGGACAGATGGAAAGTAAAAGTGTCTGTGCATATGACGTGACATGTAGCAGTCCAAGTATTTATCTGCACAGGCTTCTGCATAGTATCTACTGCCATGTATTTTTTCATCACTCTTCTCTGCCTAGAAATAATTTGCTTTTAGCTATTACATACAGTTTAATGTAATATTTCAGAAGGAAAAACTGTAGGAATTCTGAACTGAAGAATAATTACAATTACTAGAGAACCGTTAGGTTTTTTATCTGGGAGACAACAGACCTTATGTAACTTTTGGAACTTATGTCTTAGAAATTAGCCTAAATGAACAGACTTCTTTCTACTCTTCTACAGGCATTTATTGACATGACAACTGCTTCTGGAAATTGATTTCGTGTTAAGATGAGCATTTAAGTAACTGAGAAAACAACCAAAACTATTTTTAGAGAGTTTGAGGAATGACCAGACATATTTTGAACACTATGTATGCTGAAGTATGAAAACAATATTGTAACTTGAGACAAAATGTCTTTGCAGTATTTGGCTTTTATTTGTGGTGGATTTTATTGTCATTAGTTGGGGTTTTTTTTCTGCAGAACATGATAACTGGAAAACCCTTTCTCAAACGT
Organism: Thinocorus orbignyianus; assembly: GCA_013400375.1. Classification (NCBI taxonomy): domain Eukaryota; kingdom Metazoa; phylum Chordata; class Aves; order Ciconiiformes; family Thinocoridae; genus Thinocorus; species Thinocorus orbignyianus. Next base: position 1,471,474 of record VXBW01005804.1, on the reverse strand, counting down.
AGCCAAATCTAGAATGCTTAACATGTCCACTGGTATACCAAATTTGAGACTCATGTTGAAAATTTCATAGATTTTAAAGAAAACTTTTGAATGGGATGGAATTTTGACATACAGCTGAAACAAGATTAGTGCAATAAACATAAAACCTATTGAACTCTGTGATTCACCCTTAGTCATCTACATGCAGCAGCTGAAGAAACATTAGCAGTAGGGTTTTGCCAAAGACACATTGGCTTTATGTGTAGAAAGGGTAAGAAGTGCTCTTATTTGATCTATGACTTTGATCTATTTCTGTGCTTGTTTTATCGACAAGACTTCTGGATTTAGTCATTTTTGAGTGTCATTCTCTCTGGGTTGTTACTCACTCTGCTATTTGCCTTTGCTGTCTTCTTGTTAACTTCCACATTCAATGAGATCAGCAGTCACCTGTCTAGGATGCTGTCAGGTTGATCCATGGCAATGAAGTGGATTTCTTTTACCTGTTCTAGGGGAAAAGCTTTATGCAGAGACACTGAAGACATTGTGAATGGCATAAAGTACAATTCTCTCATGACATTCCAAATTCTCTCGTGTTAAATAATTAGCTGGCTAGGCAACACTTGTCACTGTATTTCAGTAAAGCTAGGATCCTAAATTAAATTCACTGAGCAGTTTTAATGGGTGAATATTAGTAGTAGAGAATACAGCAGATTATTGTAAAGCGAAAAGAAATTTTGCTGTTAAGGGGAACTGATATTGTTTAATTTTCTTCTATGTTTTTGGAACAGCATTAGATATTTATATTTGTTTATCTGCTTAGCCCACTAGAATCAGAAGAGCTCTTCTACAAAGCTATCTGATTCAGGAAAGAGCTAAACAATCTATTCTATTTCAGGAATTATGCTTGAACATTTAAAGCTTATATTGATTCCAGAATAGAAATTCAATTATCTGTATTGCCTATGAGGATATTTCATTTATTTGGAAGTGAAAGAAAATACACAAATTGAACATATAAAGCCATGCAGGGAATAATCCAATAAATCCATTAAGCTGGCAATAACATAATTTCCAGTAATGCATAGGCATGTCATAACACATCACATTAAGAGTCCAATACTCATAAAAGTATAAACATGCAGATTATTTGTATAAAGAAACCTGGCTTTCAGCTGTAATGACCAGCTGTTGTTAGTCATGTTAAACTTATTTGCTAGCTTTGTGGAAAATAATTTGGTGATGCCTGTGATTCTTAGGCAATTAATCTGATTCTTACCTGCCAAGTGTTGTTTCCCTTGTTACTTAGTCCTTTCTGCCTTAATGTCAAGCACTAATCTACTGCCATTACTTTAGCAATCTCTCTAGTTGTCATCCCTAATGTTATCTTCTTGCTCTCTAGCTCTTCCTTCATACCACAACCATATTTCCTCACACTTTCTGACTTCCATCCTACTCACATATCACTCACTGCACGGTCAAGTGTCCAGCTGAAGGCAGACATAACTCTTTATTCTTGTCTACTAATTCCTTTCTCCATGTCTTACTTCTTTCAGTTCACACTCTTGATGAAGTGATTAATATCTGCTTGCTACAGCAGCAGCATTCATCTGGTTTTAAAATAAGAGAGAAGCCACCACTCTTTCAGGTGGGACAGTTGGGGAAATCTGTATTTCTACAGATAGTGAATTCTCATTAAGTCTACAAAGTTTCTTCTCTAAACCATCAAGTAGATATGACAAATGAGATGACAAGTTAACATTATCCATGTTTATAAAAGGAGACCTGACAGCAAGAAAAGATGAAATAACTTTGAGACAAACCACAATTGCAGTCCTTTAAAGTTTATGCAGAAAACTCCTTGGAAATATTGAAATGCATAGAGTTAAAATGATTTAATTGTAAAATTAACTTCAGAAGATGAAGTGATAGATTCCCCATCATTGGACACTTAAGATGTGGTTGGACAGGATGCCAGGCCTTCTTGTCTAGATTGTGCTTTTGCCAATAAAGGTTGGACCAGATGATTCTTGATGTGCCTCCAATCTAGTATTCTATAATTCTATGATTCTATGGCATAAGTGAACTTTAAAAGGCACATACGTAAGAGAGAAACAGAAAATGGACATATTTTACACTGTCTCTACATGTATATGTTTATTAGCAATTACGTTTGGATCAGACACATACTTCTTAAGTTACCTTTCTAATTGCCCTTTGTGCTATAATTTGGTTCATTCTGCCAAGCCACCTTGGAGAGTGCAAAGCAAATTCTTTCTGATTAAACTAAACTGGAAAATGTACTCCAGAAATGCATGTAAAGTACTGTAACTGCTAATGAGCATTCAGTCCACTAAAAATCTGTTTGGAGGGATTTTTTTGGTTTGGTTTGGTTTGGTTTGGTTTGTTTGTTTGTTTTTGATTGTTTGTTTTGGGTTTTTTGGGGTTTGGGTTTTTTTTGGTTGGTTTTGGTTGGCTTTTTTGTTTTGTTTTGTTGTTGTTGTTGATTTTGTGTGTGTGTGTGTGTGTGATAGGTGTGGTCAGCTTCTATAATTGTGATTACGTCAGCATGTGTCTCTTTTTCCTTTGGACTGAGATGCAAATTTAAAACACATGGCTACAGCTCCAGAATAGAATGTCCTACTTACCCAGATAAAGAAAAGCAGTACATGAGCCAGAGGATGAAAGACACAGTATTATAAACACAGTCTAGAGAGCAAAAAAGGCTAAAAAGCACACCAAAGGTGAATAAAGGGTAAAATGCAGAGAATCTTGAGAAGTGTTCACTAGACGGAGATCTATCAGACCTAGCTAGTATGTTTTTTTACTTTACTAGAGGGGGAAAGCCCATGACAAAGGGAAAAAAAAGCATCACAGATCAGGAAGTATATTAATGAAAGTATAGCATCCAATTTTCCTGGCTTTTAGGCAATTCTATTTTTTCGTGGTTATTACATTTATTTCTCATGTATGTCTCTCAGATCATAAAGATACTTATCATACTAGCTCAAAAGCACAAATAGTTATTTTAAACAACAACTTGAGATACTATATCAGCTAGACTGATAGTATTCACACGTGGAAAACTGGCCAAAAATTCCTGTCAGACTCAAAAGTGTAATTAAAAAAATATTGGAGAAATGTGATTTAGCTCACGTATTGAACTACTGCTACTTGTACATTAGAATAAATCAGCAAAGCCAACATCAGTCATATTTTTAAAATTGACCTTTTTGTATTATTTATGCTGAACACAGGAAACTTCCCAACAGTGACAATGACTTTAATTTTTTTGACCTTTATTTCATCCATTAAAAAAATGAAATCTGGAAGGCTTCAATGATATAAATTTAGAATACTTGTTTTGTTTCAATACTGAATTCTTAAAGGTTGCTTTAAAGTTAGCACAAATAAGTCATTTATTAAGGACAACTTTCCATGTCCATTTCCACATGTATGTAATTAGAATTCAGGTATATTTTTTCTATTAAATTTATTGTACCATAAATCTCTTAATCTTAAATAAATACAAGATTGAAAGGATGCGAATGTTATAAGCACAGTACTGAAACACAAGAACTGCTATGTTCCACCTTGATTTCTCCCTTTAGTGTTCTTGAGAAGCCTCCTGAAGTCAGATTTTCAAGTGTTTAGGCACCAAAAAATTCAGTTGCTGTCAAAAGAAATTTTCAAAGCAGCCATGGTGATTTAGCAATTTTAATTTATTTTAAACTGCCTTAAGGTGTCTATCCTAGGTGCTTTTGTAAATGCCACCAAGAAAGACATAGAGGACAGAGCATTCATTCCAGGGCTATTTTATGTTGGGCTATTTTGTGTTGAGCCATTTTAGGAATTTATACTAAGCTCAATTCTAGAGACTAATATTGCAGCTTTAGTCCTTCTGGGGCGGACATGATACAATCAATCCAAATAACCAGTGTGTACCTTAGCTGTAGGTAGTAGTAAACAAAGCAGAAGCTCTTTCTGGCAAGTAAATAAATTCCTTTAAATTGCTGCTCACTACAGACTACTGTGATAGACTGGGAAAAGCACTGACAAAGGCATATAGCTGCATCCTTCCAGCTTGCCTTAATGTGTCTAAATATACCAGGAAATAAAGTCTTTCATCTCAAATATCCTGATGCAATTATTTACAAATAAATATAGTAAACTGTAAATCTTGGAACTACTCTCAGGTACACATATTTGAAAATTCTGTGTAATTTCATTTGTGTGAGGTACTAGTGTCTTAGCAGCTCTAATGAGTGTTTGCTGAAGCTGCTGAAGTTCCCATGCAACATACAGATTTTTTTTTGTGATAAAAGTGTCTCTCTCAAACATATAAAGGACTTGTGTGTGCCTGTGCATATACGTGCATGTGAGTATTTCCATATCAATGGTGACTACTATGTATTTAACATGTACATACTCATGTAAATGAAAACTTACACACACATACGTGAACCCTAAATAGCAACATACTTCTGTAAATATTCAATGAATTTTCCCAGAGTTGTTTCTGATGTTCAATTTGTATTCATATGAGTGCATGAGTCTAATGACAAAATACTGCAGAACACTCAGCAGCACTACATGCTTTCAAATACTTAATATGCAGTTTAAAAAGGTCAGGATCGTATAATTGCGTAGGAGCAAGTTTGTTTTGATTAGCAGTAGTAGAAACATTACTTCCTTTGGGTTTAAAACAGAGCAGCACAAGCTTTGTATGTTAGGTCTGCCTGAACTCCCTCTGTTATATAGATACTGCAATAAATTACAGTGGGGGAAAAATATTCTGGCAGATCATGGCCTGTGACTTGTTTCACACAAAGAACTTCACAGTCTTTATTAATGCTTCATTTGTTAACCTTAGTTATGGATAAATCTTTAGATGAATTTAGTGCATTATGCATGCAATGATTTCATGCTTGTGCTGCTACAGGCTATCATAGTGTGTAATAAAATATGTGTTTTACTTGCTAGGCAAAATACCATGAGTATCAAAGGATCACTTACACCATTTATTCTAAGGTATACTAAGTCCACTTGACAGAGGGAGAAATCTATAGCTACTGTATAGAACTCACTGAGTTTCTCATTATGCACTAATGAATCACAAAATGATAGGGGTTAGAAGGGACCTTTGGAGATCACCCAGTCCAACCCCTTTGTCAAAGCAGGGTTCCTAGAACAGGCTGGGCAGGAACGTCTCCAATGGGTTTTGAACATCTCCAGAGAAGGAGACTTCACAACCTCTCTGGGCAGTCTGTTCCAGTGATCTGACACTCTCAAAGCAAAGAAGTTTTTCCTCATGCTGAGATGGAAACACAATTATCTACTGGCTTCAGGGGTAGGGAATAGAGGTTTAATGGGTCCAGTCTGCATTAAGTAATAGGTTGGCTTCACGTCACAACCAAATTTGAGACATGGAGGGAGAACATGACAGCTTATTTCTGGTCCATGTACTCAGTGTGCAAGTGGGTGGAAGGAGAGCAGAGTGGAGAAAAAACCCTGAGGAACATAGAATTTGGCTTGATACAGAATGAGGGTGAGCCTAGGACTGCAGAGCTGGGTCTAGATCCTGAGAAACACTTTCAGATTCATCAGCACAGATATATTTAAGTATGGGTTAGTTTTGTAGTGAGCATGAAGCTCTTAGGCTCCTTTATGCTCTACAAGCATGACTGCAGAAGAACACAGAAGCCTTTAGAAGAAATTGCAGGAATGTGCATAAGGAGTGACAAGCTAGCTAAAGCTACGGGATACATTTCCTCTCTGCTGTTTTATCAGACTACAGTTTTATTTCCAGATCTACCTTTAATATTGCAATCTTGAATATCTGTAACAGTGTGGGTACAGTTGCATGGAGTAACTGACTACCGCGTAATCAAAAAAGGTGTATCCCCAAAAGCAGAAATTTAAGTGACTACAGAATTTAGTAAGTTCATTTACTTTGGTGGTAGTTTGAGTGAGAAACTTGAAATATCTGAAACATTGCTTGATTCCTCTAAAACTTCTGAAAAATAACAAAGATCTTTTGTGATCTATCTGTTTTCTGAAAAGACAAAAAGTCAGATTTTCCTAATGAATCAAGGGGAAAAAGTATATTAACTCCGGTAATCTGCTTGATTAATAATATTAAACATTCTGAAGCATTAAAAAGCCACTGGGTGTGCTAGGAAAGGTAGGTGATAGTTTGATTTTACTTAACTGTGAAACCAAAGCAGCAAAGTCCTGGGATTAAGTTTCGTTCTCTGTGTCCTGAAGTGCCCATGATTTTATCTATAAGCATGAAAGATAATATTTCAGCCTGAATATTTTAAAAAAATACATCACTAAAGATATTTTTAAAAAATTATTGAACATACTATATTTTTAAAATTTAAATTAAAAAAATCATAAAAATAAAGAGTTACATTTAGAGTTTTTGTTTCTAACATGATGTCAGAAAGAATCTTTTGGAAATATTTAAATTAAATATTATCACAGTAAATTATTACATTCCCTTGACATGTATTAACTGCTGTCCCAATTTAAAACAAAAATACATTGCAGATACAACTTCTGGATTGATTTGTTTAAAGAAAAAAACAAAACAAAACAAAACAAAACAAACAAACAAACAAACAAACAAACAAAAACAACAAAAAAAACCCAAAACCAAACAACCAAACAAAAAACCCCACCCAAACTATACAAACCCCCGCAGCAAACAAACAAGCAATTCCTGTGTAATTACAGTTTTAGCAAACTGTCTAGTCATATCAAGTTTTGTGCTTATGGTTTCTATGCTATTCATCAACTCAAGAATTCATAAATACCTTTTCCCATTGTTTGTAATCTACTCTGTGTGTAATTTTCACATTTTTCTCTCCTGTCGCCAGGATATTAAAAACACTCAAGGATATAATTTTCCAATAGAACATATCTTGAAGCATTATCATGTGGTTTTCTAGGAAGATAATACTGAAATAAATATACTTTGCATATGAATTCTCCCAGCCACTGTGACTCATGTTCAGGTCCTGTGAACACTGTGAACAAATATTTTGTTCGAAAGTCTATATGAATCCCTGACTTATATGTCTGTGCTGTTTAAGACACTATACTGGCACAGGGTTGATCTAATACAAGCTTCTAACTAAAGCTGTGATGAGTAGCCTAGACTGTGAAACCACATTACTTCTGGTATGTTTTCAGTTCAAAATCAGATGGTAAAGGAATAATTGCTCACATAAAAAATGATCATTTTGAAAAGTTTGGCTACTACTAACCTGAATAATATCTGCAGCAGCTCTATCTAACAACACATGGGCAAGGATTCTTCAAGTATGAAATATTCTCAATTTCCTTCAACTTCCCTTCTGATATACACAAAATAATTTTCCATTTCCAAAGAAAACCCATCTCTTTTCTTCCTACCTCAAAAAATACTAATACTGAATATTATTATTTTAAATGGAGATGGTAAAGTGAATTAAATATGTAGCGCTTTTAAACATTCAAAGAACTTTATAAACAACTTGAATTTCCCCAGTTTACTCTGGAGAACAGTGACACTGAAAGTAGCGAAGATAGTCTGATTTTTGTAAAGACCTGACTCCAAATTCAAGAAATTAACAATGCATTGTGTTTTTAATGAGATATTCTACAATGGCAGCTAAGAATAATCTTAATTCTCATGACTCATAGTCTCACCAACAGAAAGCAGCTGCTACATCACAGTATTAACAGCGAGTACAAAAATTCACTTGTCTTTAAAGACATAAATGCTGTGGTCTGGCAACAGTGGGGAAATAGTCATCAGACTTTTGGTAATAAACCCAGAGGGTTGTCTTTAAGTTGATATTTGCTCACACCTGTCACTGAAGCCATGGAATCATAGTCAAAGCCCTAGACAATGTTTTGAAAGTATACCTTTACAATTCTGAGAGATTCAATTGTCTTCCAAAAAGTGATCAATTGTGAGTATTTTAAGTCTTCAAAAATATATCAGTGTCTTCATTTCAAGCTTCAGCAAAGAAGGAAATTCTCTACTTTCTACTGTAGTGCAGAAGTAGGTAGATTCTAGGGTCCTACAAACAGTTGCTGACACATAGAGTTGCAGGTTAGGACCTACCTTGTCAGTACAATCTGATGAGATGTCTGCAGCTACACAAGATTGGAATTCTTCCCTGTGTGTTATTCTTTCTTTTGTTCTTTAGCACATTATAGTTAGTTATACAGTGTTTTATCAACTGTACAAAGTTCACAATTCACTCCATAGTCTGGTGGTAAGACAGTTCTTAGAGGGTAAATGGGTATAAGAGTATGCATTTAATCAAATATAATTTAACATAAGATACTTTAAGAACTGAGATGAAAGATGCTAGGAAGCAGTAGGAAAAGTGCATGTCTATCTCCTCTTCCCAATCCAGGACTCCATTTTCAGCCAGGAAGAAATACAGCAGAAGGGCCTAACAACAATCTTAAAAAAGCTTCTACCCAACCTCACATATATCCATGCATAGAAATAAAATTCATTGGCAAGATCTCTAGCCTAATGCTATTTCATGCCTCATTCTCCTAATTAACATGATCAGTGATTGGAAACAGTTAGCCAAACGAATGGTCCCACTCTTTATAATGAAGCTAGCTTTGCACTTGTGAGCTTTTTGCCATTAGTCTCTCAGTATGCTTCAGTTCATAATGTCTGCCTGGACTTGGTCCATACACAAAATAGAGCTGGATTCAAATGGCACAGCAAGTACTGGTTGGGGATTGTCATTTTATCAGATTTCAGAGCTGGCAGCACAGCTTTCCAGTTATGTTCTTTAAAACAAAAGATGAATAAGCTATAATGGTCTTGGGTAGATGGGGAGTCACACATATTTGGTGCTGTAGGCAAGAAAGGTATGATCATAGGTTAATTCTAGATGTTTAGGGAGAGACTTGTCTAGGCTGATGGGTAAGCTAAAGGTTGGAATCTGCCCCAATTAACAGGGAAGAGATGGTGTTATCATCTCTAAACTATTTTTTTCATAGCCCTATTCAGACATACATACAATAATTCATTAGCATAATAGCAAAAAAATTATTTCCCCGAAAGAGCAACAAAAACTATTTTATACTTTCTAAAAGTATTTCTAAAATTTCATTTCTATAATATATCCTTATTGGGTCCATTAGCTTCAAAATGTGACATTGTATTTACATTTTACCAATTCTCTTACTGCCAAAGATTTTTAAATATTGTCATTGTATACTTTCTTTCATCAGTCTTATAACAGTGAACTCAAAGTAGTCAATTCTCTTTTTCTCATTTGATAACAGTAAATCTGAAACATAAAGACTTTGTTCCTACATGACAACAAAAGACAGTCTTCACTCTTGGTGCTTGATTTATTTTGTGACCAACTAACCATGGTGGGAGCCAGCAGTCAACAGCTGAACTGGCAAAAAATGTAATGTGAAGCACCAATGTGCTTTCAAATGATCTTCTTTCTAATCTGAAACTTCCAAAATGTTTCTGTATTATGAATCCCTCATGCTCTCCTGTGAAATTAGCAAGATTTGTCAAGAAAGTTCAAGAAGACAACCATTTTTCTATCTGATGTGCTGTCACGTACAGATTTTATATGAGTGAATACAAATCCTTCTACAGAAAAATGTTCATTTATGATGATTTCTCTCCTAGTGTACTTTTTTTCCTAGGGTAAGAGCCATAAATTAACTTATATTGAGTTAAACACCAACATCTTCTTTACAATGTGGTTTCAAGTCAATCACCGTTGACTAATGTCACTGATAATTCAACATCTGTAGCACTATAACACTTGAGCCAATATGCTAATGTCCATTTATTCAACATTGAACCTGCCTTTCTCAGATATTATCCAAGAATGAAAGTACATATTATAAAGTAGTTGAATCATGTTGATGCCTTGATTTATTTATTTTTAAAATTTTGAATAGTGCATACTAATATTTCCCTTCTAGGTTTTGGTTTTAGTTTTGTTTGTTTGTTTTTATTCTGGGGGAGGAGGTAATTTTTTTAATGTGAGAAATTAATTATAGTTTTTATTTTCAATAGATTAATAAAAAAACTTTGTGGATGCCAGAAAAGATAGAGGATCTCATACACATCTCAAATATGTCAGTGCAGACCTCATACAGGATTATGCAAAGTATTAGGGTTACTCCAACATAAAATCTAATAGTAATATATGTAATTTGGAAAGGTTTCAGCAGCTTTTTTGGTCTCAGTACCTCTATTACTGAACTTTATCTAAGTAAGATGGGCATCAGACAGACTAGCAGTCAGATTTAAATTTGACAAAAAATATGAACAGTAAACAAACTGAATTATGCCTGTGTTTTTTAATATCACGGCTGCTGCTTCCTAAAGGCCATTTGAGAACTGCAATAGAAAGAAGAAAATAGAAAATATTAGAGGAAGATGATGTCGTTCTACAGAGGACAGCGCAATGAAGACTTAAAAAATCAAAGAAGTAGTGTTTTAACACCTAAGGATGCATCAGAATTAAAAACTCATTTTTGTCCTACGCTAGCATGGAACTAGTAGTGAAATCCTCATTTTGCTTTGCTTGTGTACACAGTTTTTGCTTTACCTATTAAAGTGTCTTTGCCTCAAGCCATGACCTTTTTCATTTTTACTCTTTCAGTTCTCTCCCCCAAACCCATAGTAATGGGAGAAAGTGAGCAGTTGTGTGAGCTGCCTACTCGGGCTACGCCATGACAAGTTTAACACTATTCTTCTCACTCATCTGTCTGCTTCACCTGCAATACCTAATTTTTTTTTTTTTTTTTTTTTTTTTTTGGTGGTAACAACGGAGTATAAAGAGGTTGTATTCTTTGTTTACAGCTGTAATGACAAAGTAAAAAAAGTATTCTGGAAGCTTTAACTCGGATTTATAGGAATGTTTTGAACATCTGAGACCTGGAATTTCATGAACGCATAAGCTTCAGCAGATTGCAAAAGAGGACTTGTCCTTACTTGCTTATCATTACATGCTGCATATATCTGTATAGTTATAAATACAACATAAATCTCCTCATTAAAATATAACAAGATATAAAGATAAAAATAATTTCCTTTAGGGAACATTGTCTTCCATTGCTAGATACAATTATAGCTTTAGTAATTACAAGGTCAACTAAAAGTCAACATGAAATGAGAGCAATATACACAAGCAGCTAATACTGACTATACTACTTAAAGCACATTGTTGGAAAGTTCTTAGACCTAAAAACAAAAACTGTTTCAATTACAAAAATAAAAGAAGAATAATGGAACTGTGATATTTGCATGTCAGATGAAATAGCTGTAGACAGAGATATTATTTAAACAAAGTAGTAACACAGAATGAACCAGACATAGTTCTAGCTTTTTAGAGGTAAACATATGTTACTTTGGAAATATCTTTAAAATCTAATAAAGCACTATAGCACCTGACACAGGTCCTCAAACCTATAGATATAAACAGAAATCTATACAACTTCAGAGGAATCCTTTTTTCCTCCATTTTACAAAAATATACAGTCCTATTCTTGCACTGTAATTGGTCTCCAAAACACAGTAGCTGTTTCTGCTCTCCCAAACCCTCTCAATGGTTTTGCTATGCCTTACCTTAGTACTTTACAGCTGTACTTATATGAAGAACTATATTTGGTGGGCTTGGGTTCACTGAGCCAATAACAACTCCACAGTCAGTCTTTGCTGTTATAACTCTTCACAACTATTTCCAAAATACTGAAATCTGAGGCAAAGGAGAGCTCATACAAAGTTAAAGTTGCACTGAATATAGCCTGTAATAGCCTGTATTTGTCATGCTCACTTCTATTCTTTTCTATCTAGAAGACTGAGCAAAGATTGTTTTAATAATGATTTTAATAAATTTACAGCTAGCTTTGTGCTAGGACATAGAAAATCTAAGAAAGATGTGGGAAGCTATGAACAGTAAAAGATAATCAGGGAGGCTAAAATACATCAAAATATCACTGTACATATTTTTTTCTCTGAAACTACACGGAATTCATACACTATGAGGTGAGTGACCAACATTCTAAAATTTTGTATTACGGAAAACTTGGTTTATGTAAAGTTATTTGTATAGCAATCTACTAAATTTAAATTTTAACATTTTTCACCATTCTGAAAGGCAGCCATCTAGACATGAAGTCAATTTGTTAACTTAGACTGCCAGAAATGCACTTTTAAATTGGAGCGTTTATGTGTTATGTTTGACTTTTGTACCAAAGAGAAATTGTCCTAAGGTTTTCTTCAATAGAAATACTAGCTTTCAGCTATGTCACTAACTTAGTTGTTTCAGTCACCCTTTTAAGTTTTTTACACCACTATTAATCAGTTAACATTCTGGCAGTATACTCACTTGGCACATTCTAATTCAGCCTTATCAGTGGACATGCCATCTTTTGACTTTTGTATAGTGCTTTTCTTATAGTCTTCTTGTCTTCCACAGGCTAATTACTTTCAATTTTATTTTATTTTTTTCATATTCTATAGAGTCACCATTTGACTTCCAGGCATATAAAGAAGAATCTAGGCTAAAGGTTTTAAGATCTTAAAGAGTCTTAACTCTACTATTTGTGCAGTTTATGTTTTGTTGGTATGGCTTCATATTGAGATAACTTTTTTAATAATTGAATGGCTATCTATTATAATGGAAATAATCAAGTATGCAGATGGCAGAGTAGTCTAAGCAGTACAATTATGTTCCATTCATTCATATTTTAAAGTCATATTTCTAATGTAGGTGAGTTTCTTCTTTAATATTTTTTGTAAAATTCAGCAGCTTTGGCCTGAAGGAACTCTTTGGGCGTAATGCTGGAATCCATAGGTTTGCCAGACCAATAGCACCTGCTCTTTGTAAATGGCTGCACTGACCATTGTGTCTTGTGGATATTACAGATGACCTGTTAAAAAAAAAAAAAAAAAAAAAAAAAAAAGAGCATAAAATAAAATATATTATAATATGTAGTAAATTGGTCAGTCTGAAATTGAGACTCCAATAATTTTAGAAAAGTATATTTATATTTATAGGGATATGGTCATAATTTCTGCTTTGGGAGTGGATTTACCTTGCTTTATTACTTCCAGCTAAAACCAGGTACTTTTTTTTTTAGAGAAGGCAGGCTTCCTTGGCTGTCAGTGAAGAGAGACAGGCACTCCAACTGACAATTTATCATTGCTGCCTTTGACATGTATTGTTGGGTAGGGTGAGTCACCTTCTTTAAGCGCCTGGAGGGATACTAGATGGTGATATGGATTAGTCACCTGACTTTAGACAGTTAAAGTTAGATAAAGTGAAGTCTCCTGCATGATGTCTAATGTAGTTACTGCAGCACTCTTCTCTATAAGCACGAAGGGCAGAAGATTTTGTCAGCTGATGATAATGTATGGTCTGAACTATTTATCTGTTCCTTGACCTGGGATGCAATAACCAGCATGATTCCATGCATTAAGCATAGCTTCCATAGTGACCAGAGTCTGGCAGCTCACTGTGATAAAAGCAAGAGAAAACCTGTTTGCTGGGGCTTGTCTTATGAAAGGAGGCAAGTGAAGTGTACAATCTTTTTCCTCCAGTGCAGACAAAGAGGAATTCAATTCCTTAAAGCCTAAGAGGTACTGGCACCAACATACTGCTCTGTGCTCAGGAAAGAAATGAAAAATTAGTGGAAAAAAACACTATCGAAAATAATAAATTAGAAAAAGAGAGTAATGTAAAGAATAAATAATTATTTAAAATAGAAAGCGTAAACAGGGTGTGGGAAGACAAAAAAATGAGGGAAGAAACAAAAAATGTATTTTCTTCACCCAAACATTGCATAGTGCAATGAAGTAGAGAAGTAAAAATTAAACATTTAATGGGACAAAAAGGATATTTTGTTGATAGAAAAAAGCCAATCCAAAACCACAAAGCAGTTTAGTAGTCTGCAGTATGCTTTATTGTTTCCTTATAAGTGTTCTGTATTATAATTACATTTATCTGATTTAACTGAATCTAGTTACAAAAACAAATTTTCACCAACTGCATACAATGTTGTGGTTGTTTTAATTTAGACAGAGCTGAAGTAGTGTTGTGCCTGTAGAGAAAAATTCAGTTATTTTTATCTGTAGTTCTCCACTGGCTTCTTGATTGGAGTTTAAAGAGGATGTCTCTTGTCAGTATCAGCCGTTAGAATTATCTTCAGAAGTCCTTTAAATATCGCTTAGGTTTTGAAGACTTTAAACCCAGAAATTGGTCCTACAAATATGATGGAAGAATGAGTAGAACTGAGGCTTGCACACACACACGCTCTGATTCTGTGAACTAAGTGGGTTCAGGGTGGCAAATAACCACTGAGGTCAAAGGAGTAAGGGTATTTCTTCCGTTTTTTTTAAGCTTAAATTGCTTCAGACACCTGCGTTTTCACTGTAGCAGATAACTGACCAAGCTTGTGCTCACTTTTTAAATTAATGAAATTACTTGTAATGAATTCCACACCTTGGAAAGAACTATTGCAGAAGGCCTTTTCACAGGTTTATGTTTGGAAATGGAAGATGGTGTTGCTGTGCTTTGCAGACAGATGACTTATTCTGGTCATACAGTCATATTAACAATAAAGTAACTTGAAAAACTGCTGAATGTGCCTTAAATCAAAGTGAAAGTAAAGCTAAGCAGCTGGTTAACCCTGATCTATGGCTAACAAGACAATGGTAAGAAAAATAGATTTTAGATAACAACAATAGAATTGTGGCTTTGTGGATCTCTGACTGAAGAGGGATTACCATCGTAATCCTGTCATAAGTTCCAGAAGTGGGGTAACATGACAGCAGACTGGGGTCAATGGGTTAAGAACAACCAGGAGCAGGATTTTTGTTTGGGAAGGGCAAAGTGTCATAACTAGAGAAGAAGCTGGGAGGGGAAAGCAGAAGAAAAGGAGGCATAAAGTGAATCACAGAATCTTCATGGTTGGAAGGGACCTCTGAGATCATTGAGTCCAACCATACACACACCAGAGAAAAAAACAACAAACAAAGAAAAAACAAAAGAAACCAAACAACCAATGCCACAAAATAAATCACCCAACCCAGCAATCTGAGCACTAGAGCATGCCCTGAAGTGCCACGTCTACAGCTTTCTTAAATACCTCCGGGGTGGTGACTCAACTACCTCCCTGCGCAGACTGTTCCAGTGCCTGACCACCCTCTCAGTGAAGAAATTCTTCCTAATATCTAATCTAAACCTTTCCTGCCACAACTTCAGACCATTCCCTCTGGTTTTGACATGATTCATTTGGGAGAAGAGGCTACCTCCTTTCAGGTAGCTGTAGAGAGGAATGAGGTCTCCCCTCAGCCTCCTCTTCTCCAAACTAAACATGCCCAGTTCCCACAGCCTCTCCTCATATGACTTGTTTTCTAGTCCCCTCATAAGATTGGCAGCTCTTCTCTGGACACACTCCAGCACGTTGATGTCCTTCTTGTAATGAGGGGCCCAGAACTTAACACAGAACTTAAGTCGAGGCCTCACCAGTGCCAAGTACAGGGACACCATCATTTCCCTACTCCTGCTGGCTATGTTATTCCTGATACAGGCCAGGCTGGTGTTGGACTTCTTGGCCTCCTGGGTACACTACTGTCTCATGTTAAGCCAGCTATCCACCAATACCCCCAGGTCCTTTTCTTCTAGACTGCTCTCCAGCCACTCTTCCCCAAGCCTGTTCCCTGGATGATCCTTCTGACCCTTCTTGTAAATAGACATGACATTGGCCACCCTCCAGTCATCTGGTGCCTTCCCTGAAGCAAATTATATAATCAGTGTGATTCAGGGGTACATGTGAAGTTGTTCTGTGCTTGACCACCATAATTTGGACATTTTTCTGCTTTTGTCTGACTTGTTTCTGTCATGAAGAAGGACCTGTCATGGCATCCCTGGCACTGCTGAGGGAATACTTGGAGTCTGCTTTCTAACATGGACAGGGGAACCTGGAGAGTGAAACCTAATATCTCTTCCTAACCTCCTTAACATATTCAGGACTGTATAAATTTTTGATTGGTAACTAGAAGAGGTAAAATTAAATAGAAATACTGGTTATATTTTACTTTTTGATTCAGTCACTTTTTTTTCTTGTCCTCAAATTTGTATTATTTTAGTACAGCTTTAAGAAAGGATGAATGTTGAAATAAATTCCAATATCTTTACAGTATTAATAGTAAAATATTTAAATCTGTTTCATTTTTTTCCCTGCTTTTCCCCCCTGAAATTATTAATCGAACCTATTTAGCACATAGTAAATCAATATGAATATACATCATTCTTTCCACAACTCTTAATCTAGATTAGCTAGTCCCATTACAACACATCTACCCCTAATTCCCCCATTAGAGTATTACACAGAGATACAAGGTTTTGTGATAAAATAGAGTGAAAACAATTTCTTCAATGAGTTCTTTATTTGTTTTCACCAGTGAAACCTATCACAGCTTCTTCAGGTACAATAAATGAATACTAATTTATTTGTCAGCAGGAATTCAGCCTTTCATTATTTAGATAAATGCACCTTTGTGTTATATGTATAACTCTATGATGTCATGAACCAAAAATGATGAAAAGATGGATCCTTTTCAGACATGTAAAAGCAATATCATATAGCAAGCACAAAGTACTTCTACTTGTGGAGTCTAATAATGGCTTCTAGATGAAATATGAGCAAATTTGCTGTAAAGAATCTAAAGTCTAGAAATTCATAAACTTGCAAATCAGTACAGCTCTGGTATGCGAGTTAATGGGAAAATGAACAGCCTGCTCTAATTATCACCTCCATTTTAATCCTCTCTGGCTTCCTCATTTTAATCAATCGCTGTTTAAAAATACATCTTTTGATCATCTAAGCAATATTTTTGCACTCTGATTTCACTTCTACCCTCTCTCTTACACATAACTTGACCGTTAGCATAGCTAATTCTGTATAGGTTCTATTGATGTACTAGAGCTTTTTCTTTCCTGCTCAACACATATACTCACAGTTTCTTTTTATCTTATTCTCTGCACCAACTTTTCAATTTCTCTTCTGTAACAGCCATTTTTTTCTTCTACTTGCCTTGTGAAAAGAAAGATTCACCAGAAAAAAATAATACTATTCAAATCTAATACATGTAGAGGAATTATTTGATTAGTCCTCTTGCTTTTACTCTGTGATCTGTATCTTTTTTGGCACATCTTTGTTATAGATTAAGCACTATTATCCACAAATAAAATACTGCTGAAACACAGCTGGTGCAATGAGTAGTTGCCAAATGCAATAAAAAGTTTTCTCACCTTTCTCCATAGGTCAGGAATTTCACGAACACCCTTCCTCATACTCTGTGGCTACTGAATATCAGAGATTTGCTAGTGGTCAGCTTAAGAAGTAGGAATGGTTCAGAGGAATTACTTGACTACACTTTAATTGTAAGGATTGAAGATATGGTTTGGGGCTTGGGCGTGCTGGTGTGGGCGTGTTTTTTTTTT
>VXBW01005804.1:1399434-1453978 GCA_013400375.1 Thinocorus orbignyianus | reverse complement strand
TTTTTGGTTGGTTGGTTTGGTTTCATTTGGTTTTTAAGTAAAAATAAAGAATTACCTTAACCACGAAAACTCAAATTATTATGCAAGGGTTACTGACTCACAAAAAAAAAATTTATGATCTCTTCCTTCAGCAGCAGAACTAAACAGCAATGAGGAATGAAAAGGAACACAGAGCATCTATGTGTAATCTCTCTTAGTTGGCAATAAAACTTCTATCAGACATCTTACTGCTTTAGAGATTCTGCTTAATGTGATCCTCAAAGCATTCGTATAAAATAATTCCGCTGTAATAAGTTAGCTTGAGCAGTGAGTATATGATCAGTAGGTTTAAACAGCTACTTTACTGTCTATTAACACAGAGGGGAAAAAATCCAAGACAAACATATCTTAAAAGATCAGGAAAAGGTTTTCTAAAAAGATAAAGCCCAAGGCTGATAATAGCAAGTGTATTATCCAAGGTGTGGCCATTTATTCCACCTGCTGTATCACCAAGTCGTGACTGATGAACATCAGTCTTTTGTGTATAGCATGAATGGCAGAACAGAGAGCTTTTTCCTGAGTATAGGTTAGATAAAACCTATCTGATGACACTTGTTATAATTATTGTTGTTGTCATTTTATATTGCAGGTTTATCTGGAGGCTACAGTAAAGTGTCAGAATTCTGTTGTGCAAGCACTGCAGAAAAACACAATAAAAAGATTTATTTCTCCTAATCCTTCACAAAAATGTGCATGTTTCACCCTACTCCACTCTTTCTAAGCACATAAAATTAATGGCAGAATTCAGCATTTCAAAGGTCAAAGAACCTTATCATGGCCATGATGCCAATGAATTAGGAACAAAACATGTAAAGGTAACAGTTACGATCTCTTCTTTTTCAGAATAGCATTTTGCCTTTAGGAGTCTGGATATCATCTTTCCTCTGTATTCAAACCGATACTATAGGTAGATAGAGAGCTTATATGAGTACATTTCTAAGTCAGTTTGTGTTCTTGCAATTCATTTAGGTTAGTAGCTGTTCAGAAGGAGAAAATCTAGTTGTCTGTTCAGTGATGTATGAATGTTATTTTAAGGCCTTTATAAACATTGCATTAGTTAAGACTTGCGTCTCTCTGGGGAAAAAAAAAATAATTCTGAGTGTTCCTGGCAAGTAATAGTTAATAACGTAATGTGGAAGCAAGCATGAATCTTAAATATAATTGTCTTAATTATTTTATTAAGAACCCAACTAAAATATGAATTATTCTGAAATTAATTTGTTGCTGGTCATCTTAAAATAGTCTTCTTTTTTTTTATTTGTTTACCTCACATGGAGTGCAGATTTACAAGAATGAGACCTGTACTTCTAATCAATTAGTCTCACCTTTGTTTCCCAGGATGATAGATTAGTTGTTTGTTTTCACTTGACTCCTCTATCCAGGGCCAGCACCTTTTGGCAAAGTGGTTGATAAACCATTCTGGATGAGGTTACTGCAATAGTTCAATTATGTGAAGGCTGCTATAGCTATGACTACAGATGTAAAAGAGAGAGAGAATCTTCCTTGTTGCTAGAGAACAACAACTGCTAGAATGTTAGGGTTCTACTTGGATAAATTAGGCAGATTTTAATGATATTGAGCTTTTTTTCCTCTCCCCCTTATTGACAATAATTTCAGTTTGGGTTTCTGCTGTAGGATATTCTTGCACTACTTGCACATTACCAAGCAATTTACTCTTAACATTAATTACAAATACAGTGAAATAAGAGACAACAAGAAATATTCATGTAGAAAGTAATTGAAACTGAAAAGCTGAATATATGCTGCTTTAACAAATTGTCTTATAATTTTCTTAATTATTAAGTCTCTATCTCAATAAGGGGGAAAAAGAACACAAGAACTATTATTTATAAATTCTAACAAAAAAATTTATTGAAAATGTTGTGAAGGAGTCTAAGAAAATTATTTTCAGTCATTTCCTTCGCATTCTTAGGTCCAGTTCAGCCAATTTTGGGGGGATCAGACAAGCTACGTATTAATATGCACATACTGTATATATATGTATGGACAAAGGAAAAAAAAAGGATAAAACCCAAACAAACAGACAAAAAACCCTATCACTTCCTCACTTTCCTACAGCTAAGCTGTTAGAAAAAATAATGCTGAACATAGTACTGCTTTTAATGTGTCAAGCTGGTCCCAGCTATGTTCTACCAGCTGCTTGGCTAAGTCAGGCTCTTAATAGATGGAAGGTAAAATGAAAAAGACTGAAGACAGGTGAGAAGAAAAAGACAGCAATAGAAATCAACACAGCAGGGATTAAAGCGCAGAAAACTCTTCTTTGCATTTCAGGAAGATCTTCAGATGCCAACACAGAGATGATGATGGCTTGTCCCTTCCTTTATTTAGTCTGCCCAAGACATCTCAGAAGATCAAGGAAAAGTCCCAGTCATTAAATAAGAAAAGTTGTTGATTTCAATATTTTAGGGATCTGTAATAGCTCGTAATTAAGTAGTGCTTCACTACATAGAACCTCACCAGAAATGCATTCAGGTTAATAAATTTTAGTGGCATTCTAACTGATACAGGTGTTTGGGAATATCTGTCAGATTCCTTGCAAACTATGTTGTTTGATAGCTACAAATTTGCATAGCAATTTAGAAGTTACTTGCTGTAAAAGCAAAACAATAAACCTGAAGGGTCTTTGGAAGTTTTTATCAAATTGTCTTCACCTGAAAATTTTAATTTGTGAGAGAGTAATTGTTCCATTGCATGGCATTTATTTGGGAAGTACACAAACTTGATAATACTTGTAAATAATTCATTAACCTAAAAATAGGGGGGGGAAAAAACTGCCTATCTATAAAGCAACAAACAGACCTAGGCACCACATCTTTCAAAATTATAAATTTATTGGTCTGGATTATCTCTGAATCAGACAAAAAATAATTAAATAATTTAAAGGAATATGGAACATAACTCAAATCTTGGGGATTTTGTCTGATTGTTTTTTTGGTGGAGTGTGGGGGTTTTGTGTGCTTTTACTGAAAAGATTACGATTAAAATATTCTTAAATAATTAGTAATACAAAACTAATAAATAAACCAAAACCAAAGTGCTACAAGAGTAGTTTTAGAATCAAACTATGTATATGATCTCTTCATCAACTAGTTAAACACAAAAAACTCTCATTAAAATCTCACTTCCCTTGACAAATGATAATACTATATTATTACTTACTGGATATCCATCATGGGAAAAAAATAAAGGAAAAAGAACAATGTTTTAACTTCCTTAAGGAAAAAGCAAATGTATAACATTCAGAATTATTAACTTTATGCCTTTTTAGTAGTGCCACAAGAGCCTTGATTACTACAGCTGGTGAGAACATTAATTTTGCATTTTGTGTAAGAGATGGAAGCTCTAACTACGCTGATTCCTATCTCTGAGATTATATGAAATTAATTAATTAAAGTTATTGTCATTACCACTGTTTTAAAGAGGCTGCAGAGGAATAAAGTATGCAAAAAAACAACCCAGCAACAACAAAATCAAACCAAAAAGTTTTAACATGCTCTTAAAATAATTTTCATCTAATCCAGACCTACAAACATGCTTATGCACTAAGTATATTTGTATGGTTGTTATACCACAGAAGCATTAAAATAAATCTGAAGTTCTAGATGACCCTGATATTTACTTACCTGTCTTAATGTGTTGTGTTGCACTTAACCTGAGCTGTAGATTGTCTGCTTTTGTAACACTTGTTTTCTTGGATACTTGCAATATTTTTTTATTAGTTTTGAACTAAAAGTTACTGATACCGATGCAACACGATGATGCCCAAGCTGAAAGATTGCACAGCCAGGTAAATACTGTTGTCATGAGATACGAGTGAATCTGCTGAACAAGGCACATTTAATGAGGTCATAGTGTTTCCATAGTCATTAAAGTCACATCCATTTGTTTTTGTCTGTGAACAATTAGAGATAATAGTTTTCTTACAGTAGCTTTAATAAATCTATTTGTTTAGAATAGAAGAATGACTGGGTCTGACACTGAAAACTAGAGCAGGGCAGCTTGTAGATATTGCCTTGTCTTCATGCAGACAGTTGCAATATTGCAGCTTACAATATTTTCAGTGTCAGCTCATCAGGTGCCTGGAGGGGTGTCAGCTTGGGTTATCCTTTGTGTAATTGCATGAGCCCTGCTGAACTGGCCACAGAGCCTGTTGTGTTTTCAGGCTTTGAGTGGCAAGGACAAAAACCTTTCATGTGGCTATTTCCTCCAGACAGGCAAAACCTAAAAAAGCTGGTGTTATCAGTAGGATAGCAGACTGCTCTCTGGTCCATCCTTGGTGAGAGCAATGTTCATACCTACAGACTGATTTTGGAAGCTTTTAGTACCTATTTTAGAGTAAATCCTTCAGACTGATCTAAGGTTCTGGACTGGTGTTTCAGCAATTCCCAGTTCAGCTTTGCTACTCAGCACATGGATCCTGGGGTGCTACTAGAGAGATTTCGATACAGACATTTCCAGGAAAGGTTTGCCAGGAGCAGGATCAAAGTTATGGGTCCCGTAACTCCACATTTATATAATCATTAAAGTGGGTCTAGCAACACTTTGTATAGTTAAGAATAACAATTCAGTGAGGACAGAGTGCAGATTTTTCTTCGTCCACACCTAATGGAGCTTAAATTTAAAGCTAATAAGTCTGCTATTCAGGTGGTATATATCAACATAGGCGCCCTGAAATTATTTTATTATTTTATGTTGTTTAGGGACTTGATCGCTGTTCTTAAACTCTTTTTTTTTTTTTTCCTTAAATATATTTATATGTTTACTCCTTATGAGGACTTAATAGAAAAGGAAAATAATTTTTACATCCCTTTTTATAAATATAATACATATATTTCTTGTAAAAATAATTAATCTGTGCATTTCCTTGTAGGTCTCCTTCTACTCTGCCAGGTGAGAAACTAAATATTTTCTGCTATGCACTGTGTTACAATGCTTAATATTCTGAGTAAGTTTCCTCTATAACTTCTGGAGTACAACATTCTTGTTTCACTGCGCCACTTTTGTCGTTACAAGCTTAGGCCTCTATCTTTAAGTGTTTTCTCCAGATTTATTCTAAATCAAAGTACACGACTGTTGTTTTCCCCTGTATCGATTTTGGCAGCTTCAACTAAAACACGCATTCTTCATGTAAGAATCCCCTCAAGGAAATTCTATCAAGTAGTTAATTGTTCCTTTCCAACTGTCACTAATGAGATATTAGCTCCTCTTTCCCATTCCATGTGTTATATATTTTAAAGGTTTTTAAATTTTGAATATGATTAAGTTACCAAGATTAACCATCTTTATCTCTGACATATCCTTACTGTCAAATATATTACATTTGTGTTTTATTCTTTTTAAAATTAGATGGAATTTTCTACTATCCTAATTACTGTTTTGCAAGAATGGGTAGGAAAAGGCACACCATCTATGCATTCATCATAATTATCTCAATCATAAAACAGACAACAATTAATTTGTCTACAAAGAAGATGTGTTGTGAATATGGTTTTAGCTTGTAGCACATGAAGTTATAAGAACATTTACTGCATTTGAACAACTTGCTCAAGTCAGCAAAGAAATATTGAAATTTATGAGCTGACTGAAGGCAATTCCAAGCCCACAAAAAAATGGGGATTTCGGCGCTCTTGAAATTCCCAGAAAGTGTTTAGGAGCAAGTTGCTTCAACTGCACTTGCATTTATTTCAAGTGATGTACCTGCCAGATCTGATGCCTACGTGGAGGTCTCATGATTAGCCTACATAAATATTAGACTGATGGGAAAAAAGTGTCTGCAGGTAGATTCAGAAGTTGTTAAGTCACTGGGTGCCATAGTGGCAAGATGCTAAGCCAGGTTTATTTTGGCAGCTGGGGTCCTTCCCACTCTGGAAGGATACTTCTTAGTGACCACTGTGGGCATTCCCTTCCAAGTCTTCTGGCCCAAATGGATGCTACAGGTGACCTTGTGAATTTACCATAAGGGATAAATTGTTGATGTCTTCTGAGAGGCTGTTCTCTAGCCCTTTTTTTATCTCATCTACTTATATGACAGAGTAGAAAAAGTCTTAGGCAGCACATCTTGAAAACTGACTGAGAAGGTGGAAGAGAAGGTTGAGGGGGGGATCTGATCAACACCCATAAATACTTAAAGAGTGGGTGTCAGGAGGCTGGGGCCAGTCTTTTTTTCAGTGGTGCCCAGGGGCAGAACAAGAGGGAACAGGCACAAACTTGTAAATAAGAAGTTCCACCTAAACATGAGGAGGAACTTTGAGAGTGACAGAGCCCTGGAACAGGCTGCCCAGAGAGGTGGTGCAGTCTCCATCTCTGGACATATTCAAAACCCACCTGGACAAATTCCCATGGAATACACTCTAGTAGGATTTACTTTTGCGGGGAGGTTGGACTAGATGATCTCCAGAAGTCCCTTCCAACCCCATTCTGTGAATCTGTGAGATTTTTCTGATCTTTTTTTTAAACTCTTAAACACAAATGTCTGCCTTTGTATTACTTTGTTTCCCAAGTATCGATTAAGTTACAGCCTCATGTCTTCTTGCAATACTTGCAGTGTCAAGAGATTTTTGGTCTTTATGGATTAACATGTGGAGTTTCTGGCTTCATTAGGATAACTCAATGATAGAAAATCCGAACCATGTGGATCCTTGGGTTTTTTTTTCAGACATCCTCCTCAATTTTTATTTCCTTTGACTCTTCTCTCATTGCTTGGTTTTATACAACTGGTGTTTAAATGCTGTTTTGAGATATCAATTTCTTTTGCTTTTTAATAACTCTGTGAAGTGCTTATGAACACTTTTTTTAATGCAGTTGCTGACAGCAAAGCTGAACCATTGTAGCTGCAAATGAAATAGTTCTTGTGCAAGTAAAAATGGAGTGAGATGCAAGCCTATGTTTAAGTCTAAAAAACCACAACTTTTTATTTGATTAGGTGCAAGCCAGATGACTTGAAATATTTAGGTAAGGAGAATATACTATTACTTGAATTTCAAGTTAAACCCCACTAGATTATTTATTAATGTGAGAAAAGCAATTAGTGTTTCAACCTAAATGTTTAATGTTTCTTGTTTCCTCAGAGCTGCACTCACTTGTGAATTAGAGGTTATACTTTTAAAGCAAGTTTAATTTCCGCAAACTTTATAAATGCCAAAAATGTGAGGAGTGGAGGTCATATACCTACCCACTCTTCATACGAGGCAGATACCAGAATACAATGACGTAGATGAGGACTTTTCTCACACACACCTCTTTCTCTCTGTCTGTCAGGGTGCCACATGCAGTAATGCTTTAATCCATCATGACATCACCTTCACTAAAACTGTAAATCAATGCTGAGCTGTCCACCCACCATTTTCCTGCAGTGTTATCCTTAGGTGTGCAGAGAAACAGCAATTAAACAGACTGGTTTGGCTCAGGATCCCTGTGAAGAAGAGCTGAGAACAAGGGAGGAAGCTCCCCAGGAACTGAATCAGATCATTGAGAACTGTGAATAGCTGGATTTAATCAGAACTTATAAAAGCTTCTCAGCAGGACTGTGGTATGCAGAATTAAAAAACAAAACCAAAACCAAAAAGAATGTTCTGTTTGAGGTTTCACACTTAGTTTTATCTTTCAGAAATAGCTGGTCTCTTTCAAGTAAGAAAAAAAAAACAAAAAACAAACAAACAATTGAAAAAAGACACTGGATGCTTTTGAGTTGCTCAGATAGCAACAATAAAAAGGGAGGCAGAGTTAAGGTATGCTCAATTTTAAAAATGTATTTGTTTTCTTAATCACTCAGAATGGAACCATGAAGAGGGGGAAGGATATTTTATTCAACATTAGATCATCTTCTGAGTTCAGAGGTTTCTGTTGATAAACTACATCCTTTAGAAAAGATGGGTAACTGACACATGATTTTATGTGGGATGAGTTTATATCTGGGATGTTTAAAAGTATGATGTAAACTGAAAGTAAGGAGGGATCCCATGAAGTCCATCTGGAAGAACACGTATCTGTTTGAACTCTAAGCTCATGCATGTTTGTAGTGTATATATATATGTGTGTGGAATAATAAATACATCTATTTATATAGCAGGAATTTCCACTCCTGTTTATACTTTATATCTCTTATTTTATTTCTGCCGCATTCCTAAGAAAGATGTTTCTGTTTAATCTGAGAGAAAACTGTGGGATGTTCACAGGGAAATCTTCTGTTCAAATGGCAGCACTAGACAAAGCATAAAAGATGTGAGAACAAATGCCCATCAAAGTCTTACCAGTTGTTGATTTTTAAAGACTATATTATTTAAATAAATTGAATATGGGCAGAGAACAATCTGGAGACCTGGTTTACAAGTATTGGCATAGTGTATGACTAATGTCCCATGTTCAGGCATGATTTGTGTTTGTGCCAGCCAGTTGATGTCTAGATACTTGCCAGATATTGTGCCCAATACACTAATTGAGTAGAACAGTATTCATATGTATGCATATAAAGACTGACATGTCATTTGTGGATGTCAAAACACCATCTCTTTCCTTAGAACTAGCGATTTTCTTCTAAAAATATGAAAGGAAAACAAACAAAACCAAACAGAACTGTGCAAAATAACGTAAAGCAAAAAAAAAAAACCACACTATACTACTGAAAATGTAACTCCATATTTGAGAATTCATCCCAAACTTGAAGAAAAATTATCTTCCACATATACAAAGTTCAGCGTGACAGAGAGAGGTTTGCACAATTTCCTTGGTGAAGTCCTTCTGCTGTGTAAGTTGGTAAACTATCAATATGATATCTATGACATGCCACAATAAGATCAGATAAGGCTTGTTTGCTTCTGGAGAAGGTAGGTCACACATCAAATTCCTCGTAAAAGGTAGTCTTTGGGGTAACTTCTAAATTTTGCTTTCTGAAGAATATGAATAGTAAAGAGCAGAAGGGACATCAAATATCAGTATCAGTATTGACACAAAATTTTGACAGTAAAAATGATACTGCCAGAAATTTTCTCACAGTAACATCTCATAAACTTTAAAGCAACTTAAAAAAATCCTGTTTTCAGGAAAACTGAAGCTAAAAACACACACCGTTTTCCCACTGGTTTTCCCACCAATTTCAGGTATACTTGCGTGTTGGTTCCATGCACTTTAAAACTCTTAAACTTGCAAAGCTAAAATATGTATTCTTGATTTTAACTTCAGAAATTGCTTGGAAAGGTGTGGATGTTGTCTGAAAAAAAGGATGATAAATGCGTCATATATTGCCGAGAGTAACTTGACCTTAATCAATCTGCCGAAAAAGTTGTCACTTTTAGCCTTTTGGAACTTCAAAGTAGAATTTAAAGAGGAACTTCAGTTTATACAAATAAAAAGGTATATATATCTCAGTGTTTCTGTGTGTATGAATGTTATTTATGGTTCAAATCAGATTAAGGAAACATAAATGTGTTTTTAGACATACACTCATATATGAGTATGACATGCATGTAAAAAAGTAGATAGAAACTGCACACCCAAGATTTCTCATGTAGAAATTTTTATCCCTACATCAGGATGCAACTTAATCTGGCTACATAAACACAGAAATATTGTGAAAGTCTAAATAGGATTTCAGATGTTCTAAATGTCTATTCTCACACTTCTCCCTACTTTTTATTCTTATGTCTAAATTAAAATGTGGAATATCATTTCTAATATGTGTTTCTTTGTTGTTTCTTCAGGAATGACATTTGCATATATGTTAGGTTCATCTACTTAGAGAAAAGGTTATTTATCAAGTGATTTAGCAAAGCAGTAGCCCAGTTTGAAGTTTGCTATTTCCATGAGGCAATAAGCATTAATAATTCACCAAATCTTTTAGGCTAGCACCCCTGCACTAAAATTAAATCCTTCATCAGAAATGTATGAATAGTTCAAATACACATAAAACCCCTCAGACTAATTGGCAAGCAGACGTGAGGTCACACACGGTCAGAAGTTTACTTCTCGCTGATTCTGAGAAGTCACAAGCCCCCACTGCAAACTCTGAATGCCTCAGGAGCAGAAATAAGGCTCCAGCATGCTGCACATCTTTAACTCTGGTCACATACGTTACATATATCAGCAGCAGAAAGTGACTATTTTTGTTTTAAACTTAAATTTAATAAGTGATGGTCCCTGTCAGCTTTGTCATTCCTCTCTGAAAGATCAAGAGCTATACAAGAAGCAATATTAGGGGAAGATTAAAAGAGACTCAAGCAATGGAGAGAATTTAAAAGACTAAAAGCTAAACAAAATCAGATAGTCAGATAAAAAGATAACCAGTAGTGAGACATCAGAACTATGACAACAAAGATATAGGTGGTAGCATAGGCAGGGATTAAATGAAAATGAACGGGGATGGAGGAAGCAAAAGAACAAAGAAAATATCAGCAGAGGAAGAAAGAAGGATCAAAGGAAATAAAATTAGATATACAAGACATAAAAGAGAGAGAAGCTACAGATGAAGCCTAATATTGCAGTATTGAGGCAAGTCATCAAATAAACATCTTCTCAAATTTTGAAATGATACCAGAGAAAGAAAATCTATCTTCCTGGAAGCTTTAGCAGAAATCAGTATTAACACAATGGAAATTCTTTAAGGTGGAAACATTGAGTGCTTCCACAGTCAGCTCTTCACAGTTTTATTACATAAAAATATGTATCATTTTAAGGGATACTAAACTAAAGAATCAAGAGATAACTCTACTTGGTGCAGTATCAGTAGGATCTACTACAGCAACAGAAAGCTTAGAAAGGATAGAAGGAAGGACATGGTGACAAAAGCCTTTTATATATGTACAAGCAGATATGAGAAGTTCTGCATGGTGTCGGTGTTCTCTAAACAGTCACTTTCAAGGCAAAATGATAACAATGTCAGTGTATGTAAAGAAGCAAACATATAACAACAGAGAAAATGTGTAACAACAGGGGAAAATTCCATTCTCTTCCTGCTCCATTGAAAAGAAATTGAGAAAATCCAAAGGGAAAATATCTTTTTAACTAGACTCCATTAGATTTCCCATAGGAAGGTAAAGAATATTTTGCAAAAGAGAAATGAGAATGATTCATCATATAACCCAATCACAGAAATAAAATAGAGTTCCTCTGTACATACTAATGACAGGAGTGTTGTAGGGTTTTTGTTGGTTTTTGTGGGGTTTCTTCTTGTTGTTTTTTAAAGCTTGGTAGCTTTGCATATGGAAGTGGTTAAAAAATGAAAACACTTTTTCCCTTAACATTTGAATATATTTTGTAATTAGTTTTTATATCACATCATCAGAAAAACACAACTGGAGAAACTTCACAGGGGTTTCTCCCCATATTTTTATGTTTTATCATGTATTTATTGTTAGCATTAGTCATTAGAAGATACCTTTCCCTCATTGATGCCCATTACTTTTGAGAATTATGAGATCATGTTGCTCATGCAGTTTGTTACAGAAACACCCTGTGAATCTTTAGGTGCCTCATGAAAATTATTTTGGATTAATGGTTACTCCTAAAATTGCCCAGAATTAATCAGACTATACATTGCCAGGAGACTAGCACAGCTTGTTTTTCAGCTGTCTCTCTGAACTACTTACTCTTAACATCAGAGAAAATCTAGACTTAAGGAATACATTTATGAGAATCCAGTCATATACAATACAATTGAAGTAGCTATAGAGACACTGTACAGAAATAGAGGTGGGGGAAAGGGGAAAGCCTCACCCATTTTTTTCTGCCTATGAAGAACTCTTTTTTCTGCCAGTAGAAGAACTGTTACAATTCAGCTAAATTCCTTGAAGAGTATAAAGGTCTCCAGCGTTACTATTTGAATAACATAATCTGTTCTGGGCTCAGGAAACATGAAAATATGTTAGGAACATGGTTTTAAAACCACATTCCCATCTTGGGATAGCAAAAGGGTTCTCAGTCAATACTAAAACCCCTCTAAAAAGCCAACCTCCTTTGAATTAGAAGGAATTCTATGTCCTGGTCATGGAAACTGCATGATAATGGTAAGAATGTGTGAATGGTCTCAATCTCGGGCTACACTAAATGAATCATAAGCTCTTTGTTAAGACTTATGAAGGCTACTGTGACAAGAAAATAAGATATATGAGTAAGAGTACATAGCAGATGGCAGGATTATTTTTTATGAGATTCTGACTGCCTTAGTCAACATTGGTAGATTTGATTTTTCTAATAGATAATCTTAACAGCTGTGATTCAGCACTGAACAATATGTCCTTGGTTCCTGCAGAAGGCATGATCCCATCAGTGGATTAGTTATAGTTTACCATAAAAGCTTCAATTTTTAGTGACTGAGTTTTTTGTACACTGTGATAGAGGGTTTGTCACAGTCTACTTCTTTCGATCTGCTTGAATTTTACAAAATTTTGTTTTCTAGGCAGTTATATGCCCAGTCGCTGAAAGTGTTTAAGACCAGGTTGAATGGGGCTTTGAGCAACCTGGTCTAGTGGGAGGTGCCCCTGCCCATGGCAGGCGGAGTGGAACTCAATATTCTTTAAGGTCCCTTCCAACTCTAACCATTCTATGATTCAATGATTCTATGATTCCATATGAGATTGTCATAGTCCCACTGTTTATGATGAGTACCAGATGTAAACATTTGAGAAAATTGTTGCAACGAATTGTGGGTCAAAATACCTCACTTTTCAGAAACTGCCAGAAATACTGAGTTGTGTCCACTGCTTTTTCATTTTTTTCCTATTTTAGCTCTTCCATGATATAAAAAGTCATCAAGCCAGAAGAAATTATCTCAGACTACATTAGACAGTTAAACTTAATTGAAAGTGGGATTTTTATGTGTGTTTGTTACCTCGTTGGCATCTGAGCTGATGTAGTGCTAAATATACCCTTACTTCCAATGAACTTCCACTGAAAAAACTTGAGAACAGAACATCTCATTGTCTTTGAAGTAATAAACTACGGGGGGGAAGGTTTTCAAATAGTTTTCTGTGATTCAAGTCTTCCTTTTTAAAAGGATGTTTTCACTTCAATTTTTAATGGTGTGCAATTTTTCATAGGACATTCAAGATAGATATTAGCACCAAATGGAGAAAAAATAATTCACTTTCCTACACACTTCTGAACTGGCCCAGTGATTGGAAATAAATGAATAATTTGCATAGAAAAAGGATGCAGAAACCATTCACCCATATAAAAATGTTATTGAAAATATATGAAACTATAACCATTCAATTTTAGTCTACATGGTATGCTGCCCAGCCATTTCATATCCCTGTTTTTCTAAAGACATTTTATCTTTTCTTCACATTGCAAATGAAGTATATAAACATGTATTTTGTAGTTCAAAGTACATAGACTCTCAGAAATATCTGAGAAATATCTTCAAGTGAAGTGCATTTTATTTCTTGTTATTTTTTACCTGAGCATTTTGAAATAAATGAAGAAAAAACAGACACAATTTCTTGAAGAATAAAATATTAATCTGTTTTATGCAAACTGCTTGTAAGCAGTACAAGGATGTTATTAAAAATAAATCATTAATACAGACCTCTGTACATTATATAGATTTATGCAGAGTTAAAGAAGAATTACTTTGAATACCAATTTGTTTTCCCATTTTGTAAGAAAAATACATTTCGTAGAAAAGAATCGGTCAGAAACTAATTTAGAGGTTCTGAATTTGAAGCAAGAGAAAGATCACAATGAGAGAAGGAAGGTGATACTTTAGGAAGGCTTCAGAATGTGCATACATCCTTCTATGTGGAATGCCAGGACCTGTAGAAAGACTGAAGCTGCCAAAAGCAAGAAACTATAACTACATAATGGAATGAGAACAGAATCCATTAAGAGATTACATGTGCCAAAGTAGAATGATACATATACAGGATGTAGGACAGGGAAAAGAGGAAAAAACGAGATTGGGAGCTAGAGATGTTTGAAAGAGTGCATTAAGCTTGGATAAAGAAGAATGACACAGCAGGGAAGAAGAAGGAGAGAAACCAAATCAGCAGGTAGGATTTGGTTAAGTGAACAGGATCAAAGTGGGAGCTGGATATGAAGATTGTCAGAAAATATAAAAATAACAAGAGCTGACTGGAATAAAAAGTCTGAGATGGAAAAATAAAAATAGTCTATCTAAGTATGAAATACGGTACTAGAAAATGAGGCAGATATGAAGAAGCAGCATGGCTAAACTAGCTGTAAAGGAGTGAGTCAAACATGGTAAGGCTGAATATGCAGTAAAATCTTGATCTGGCTGGAACATTTTGTTTCACAGAGACTTCACGGTGTGAATAGATTTCACAGCTGTTATTCTTTCAGCAAGTATTTCTTACTGAACTCTTTGGTATGCCTCTGGGTCATTATCTCATGTGGTAGCATTGTGTCACGGGTCTAAACAGCCTAGCTTTGCTGTAAGTCACCATACAGTGATAAATAGAATACAATGCAAAATCTGTCCATTTCCACAAACAAGACAGTTTTCTTTTATTTATGAAGGACATAACTTGTATATATGAGTTGTAGAAATTTATTAAAATTCTTTGAGAAAATATATGAAATGCTTAAGAAGTTAGAAGCTTGCCTGTTTGATAAAGAGAAGAATGACATACAAATAATTTTATCTTTCACACTGAAAGCATTTTGGCTTGATTGTTCTCTTTGTCAGCTACTTGACTAGTTAAGAAAGTGCTCTTGAAATCTGGCAGCTGACAATATTTTTAATCAGGTCCAGTTTAAATGCTTAATATAAATGAATACAGATCAGTAACCTTAATATTACAGCTCTTAGAAATATTGGGGTGCATTTGCTGACAAAAAATAGAAATTAAATTAATTATGATTTCATATACACAAAATATTTTTAACATTTAAATTGGATGTTGGGACATAAAATGTTTTGTTAAAGAATACTCTTTCTAGAAAAGTTTTTCCACAGATGGATGTCCACCATTCATCTTGTTTCTATGTTCTCAGATTGTGGTTATGAGAAAAATTTTTGTATATTTCATGATTAATAGTGACCTTGAATTTATTGATTAACAGAGTCAGCTTTCACCAATTTAGATCTGAACTGGTCAAACACACAGTAATGTTTCTGTATGAGCATTCAGATACACCTTATTGCTGCCCACCACTGCCTCCATCCAAGTGAGCCCACCAGTTGGAGGAATACAGAGGCACTATCTGAGCATCCAGGGATGAGGTTAGGAAAACTGAAATCCAAACAGAATTGAATCTGGCCAGGAATACTGAAGACAACAAAAGGAGCTTCTTTAGGTTTATAAGTGATGAAAGGAAGAGTAGAGAAAATGGAAGCCTACTGCTGAATGAGAAGGGAGACCTGATTACCCAGAACCTGGAAATGTGGAGGTATCAAATTCCTTCTTTGCCTCAGTCTTTACTAGTCAGGAAACCCAGGCTCTGGAGACAAGGGGGAAAGGCTGGATCAAGAAAGATCTACCTTTGATAAAAGACAGTCAGGTCAGGGAATACTTAAAAAAAAAAATATGGGACAAACATAAGTCCATGGATCTTGATGGGATGCACACAGGAGTACTGAGGGAGCTGGCTGATGTCATTGCAAAACATCTCTCCACAATTCATAAACTCTGGTTTCTGCCTGGCTTTTAGCTGCAGAGTGAGCTGCCATCTGCCCACCATAGTCCAGGCAGACAAGAAAGTATGTATTGCTTTTCCCAACAAAGCACCGTTTGCCTTGTCAGCAGCACTCAGTTTCCTCTGGGCTAAATCACCTTGAAGACTTCAGTTGCATTTAAGCTCCTCAGCTCAAAATTGCAGTCTGAAGTATTTCACACTGCCCTTTTCCCAGGAAAGTGCTATATTCACCAACCTGTGGGCTGCTCCAGAAGGGGAATTCAGGCTCTTTAGAGTGCTGGTGTGAGCATTCATTTGAGAGGTGACAGTCCCGCAACACTGCCTTTTTTTCTGTGGCCTAACTGAGCATTCATTACTAAGTTACTGATTAGAAAAAAAATATTTATATCTTTCTTGATCTTTCCAGTCTGGTTCTTTTCATAATACTACAAAAGGACACGTTAGTGTTATTTTCAATTCTTTCCTCAAATATTGAGATGAGTCCAAGAAACTTACCTAATCTAGCTTGTTGACATTCGTATCAGCAGTGTTAAAATTTGCATCTGAGCTAATTGTCTAAACTCTTTCAGCAGTTGCAGTATAACAGGTATCCATGGAAACTTCTTTGTTGTAATGTATTTGACTTATTTTAGACAGCTAAATTAGATTGAGATAATTCATGTTCTAGATACATCTATTTCCATTGTCTAGGAAAGTTGTTTGTATGAATTTCTGACACTGAGACCTCTGCGTGATAGGAGTAGGTGAGAAGAATTACACTCATCTTGTTTTGTCTTGCTTGGAAACATAATCAAAATCTTTCTCTATAAGATCAATCGTATTGGAGAGAGTCATATGAGAACTGCAGCTAGTGAGTAGCTTCAGTATTTATAGAATTTTTACTTTCTGTACTATCAGTAGAAAATGTACGCATTAGTATTTGTACAGATCAGCAAGCATCACATGGTATTGTTACCTTGACCATATTCTGTAAATCCAACTCAGAATGTTTGTGTTTGGTTACTGTCATAAGAAATATTTTTGTAGTTGAATTAAACCTTGAAAATTTCAGATTAACACATCTGCAAAAAAAGTTGTCTGCTATTGTCCCTAGAAAACTGATTATTAAATAGAAGTTTTACAGTTGAGAATAAAGACTGAGCTGAAGTACAGGAACGGTATGTGAAAGGAATAGCAGGCAAGTAAACATATCATCTAACTTAAAAATATTCTTTCCCCTACACATTGCTTCCCTTGAGGTAAGGACTGTTATCACAGAAAGAAGCTGCAAACTAGAAACTAGTGTAAGTTACTATCTAAGAATAAACATAAATGATAAGCAAATGGAGATTTAATTACTTCAGTGTCTTTAAGACACAAATAATTTATTTCAGTCCTGAAACCAAATTATTCTGAGAAGAAGGAGCTGCTAATCTTCAGTAAGCACAACTTGTCTCCTCAAGGCATTCATGCTTTGCTTCACTTTTTCTGAAGGAATTAAAATATGTAATTTAAATTTAACAAACAGAAATGTTACATCTATCTGAAATGCAGTGTTGGCAATGCTATTGAAAATTAGAGATTGGTTCAAATACATATTTATAGATATACCTTCTAGGGGTCAGGAGGAATAGATGATCAAGAGAAAGGCATTAATGCTCTTTCATCCTTCTTCCTCGGTCCCTTCATCCTTTTATATCCTATCACATGTCTCCTGTAATTTTTTTAACTGTCCAAAACTATCTTTCCAAGTTGTTACATCAATTAACACTCATGTTGTCTAGCACATGAGCAGTCTCCAGAAAACCTGAATATTTGAAATAGACCTTCTAAAGTTAAATTATATATTCTTTTGACCTTGTGGAAGTACATTATTTTAGCCTTGAATCTTAAAAGTTCCCTCTTGCTAAAATATCTACCTGCTTCCTAAACTTCTTAGTTTTTAATTACCTTTCATCACTTAGTATTATCAGTAAAGGATTGCATCGAAACCTCTCCTCAAAATTATTTATGTTCACAGTAATCATATACAGTTGAAGTAGTGTGATTTTTGTACGATATCATAGCTCCCCAGGTACACATAATACTAGAAATACGGATTTTTCATCAGGACTTGAAAACTGGTGAGGAATAATAGTATGCAACCATAATAAATGTTTCTTTGCTCTTCTTTCTACTACATTAACAGAATGAGGTAAAGTAGACAACTAAGATATCTTGCAATTCAGATCTTTCTGCCTGAAGACTTATATATTTTTCAAAAATAAGCTAGAAACTCTGGATAATTTGATTATTTTTGATACTTCATATTATGATACATAACAAGGAAAATGCTGCATCAGACGTATTTGGCAGGATAAGACCTTTTAAGGCAAAATAATGATCAGTGGTTTTCATAAGTGACAATATTGCTCCACAGGGCTTAAAGGTAAAAAAGATTTACTATACAATGTTCAGCTCTGGTTTATCCCTTGATCTTGATAAAGTAAATTGTGTAAATGCAGTGACTGACTTCTAAGTCAGGAACTGTTGTAACTTGTGTCTTACTCTTGAGGGATATTTCAGTATGTCTGCAACGTAAGAAAGAGTATATTAACCAATATCATCTATCTGGGTTGTTTTGGCATGGTTAACTGCTGCTGTAGTTTAAATGAACTGCAGTTTCTATTCCCTGTACTTGTGGAGGAATAACCTCATGAAGCAGCACACACTGGGAATGACTGGCTGGAAAGCAGATTTGCAGAAAGCAGGACACCTTGTTGTCCTGGTGAAGATGCTTAACATGAACCAGTAATGGGCCCTGGCATGAAAGAATGTCTATTAGTGGTTTCCTGGGCTGCATTCAGAGGAATGTTGGCAGCAGATAAAGGAAAGTGATCCTTCCCCCTCTGCTCAGCCCTGGTGGACACATCTGGAGTCCTAGGCCTAATCCTGGGCTCCATAGTACAAGAGAGATAGGGACATACTAGAGAAAGACCAGTGAAGGATCACAAAGATGATTCAGGGACTGGAACATCTCTCATGCAAGGTGTGGCTGAGACAGCTGGTATCATTCAGCATGGAGAAGAGAAGGCTCAGGGGCAACTGGTCAATACGCATAAATATGCTCCTGATGGGAGCAGAAAGGGAGTAAAGCGGTGCCAAGTGAAAGGGTAAGGGACAATGAGCGCAAATTGCAATAGAGAAAAATTAATTTTAAACAAACAAACAAAAAGTCTATTTATTTCCATGTAGGTTGAACACTGGAATGGGTTGCCAAGAGGGGCTGTCGAATCTCTGTCTTTGTAGGCATTCAAAACATGACTGGACACAGCCCTGAACAACCTGCTCTTGCTGACCCTGCTATGAGTGTTGTCCTACCCCTAACATTTCCAGAGACACTTACCTACCTGAACACAGAGACAGCTAAATCTGTGTCTTAACCTCTAGCTGAATGCTATCTATGGTCTCTCGTGTGGAAGTCTCCAAGTTACACTTGTAAAGGTACCAGATACTTACACACACAGTTACTGTTTTGTTTCTTTGAAAGTGCATTGACTGATCACAGCCAGTATTTACATGACTCTTCACTTCTTTTATGTCTTTCAGTTTTATCAACATTTATCTAGCCAGATTATTTTTGTTTGTTTCTTTAAAATATTGAAAATTGATATTTCAGTGTCAACATGAAATATCTTCTGCTTGATGTGCTATATGCTCCTTATCTCTGCAATGTCCAACAATTAATTTTTGGAAAGGAAGTAATGAATGATCATTTTTTTCAATGTAAGTGCCAAACTTAGCACTCTTTTAAGAAGAGACAGAAAGAGTTTATAGCTAATTGACATTCATCTTCTGAAAATGTTTGTACCAGTGGTTTAATATAGCAGACTTGATTTACCACTGTTTTTTCCTTGAATTTGCCTATACATGAATAACAACAGTACACAGTCTATTCACATTCCATGTATCAGTGCTGTGTAGGCAAATGTCCTGTTTTTATCTCGTTATTAGTCTGCTGCTTTCTGATACACTGAACACTAAATTTCTGTGTAGATCATTGAACATTTCAATCTCTTGAGACGTTCTAATCAGAGCTGCAACACAGAAAATAATTGGTGAATAGAACACAGACATAAATTGTTACAGTATAACTAGCAATCTGTTGGCAACCTATCTTCTTTTTGTTTTCTTTGGTTCTGAGATTCATAATTTTGGTCCTATTTTCCAGGCACTGGTTGGTTTGGGGTTTTGTTTGTTTGTTTGGTTGGTTGGTTTTTTGTTTTTGTTTTTTTGTTTTTTGGGTTTTTTTGAGAGGGGATATTTTAAGTGAAGTCACTAGAAAAATCTCTTGCTGATTATTTAACATCTTAGTCTCCTAAAGTATAATCATTTCCTTCATCCTCCCAAATTTCAAGCTATCCCAAGAAGACAGTTGACATTTCACTTAGAGATTAATTGTCCCTAATTCACTGTATTTATTTCTCATATTGTACGTGGCAAAGTCATATTACACATTTCCTTTGATACTGACAGGACCCTGAATGTACCAGTGCACTTTACTGTCTGTCCCTTCCTCTTCTCAGAGGACTGGGTTGCTGTGTCTGTTGTCTTGGCTGTGGTGCGCACTATTTCAGCCTCAGAAATTCTGTCCTCTCTTACTTGAATATAGAGAGAGCTTAAGCTAGCCGTGTTCATGGGCTGGAGCCAAGAGTCCGTGGCAGACTCAAAAAATATATTAAATTCCTTTTGTTCACTATTTATACCTCCTAGATAAAATGGGGGAAAAAAACCAGCTGTGAATTCCTTAACATCTTCAATATCTAAAACAAGTTTTCGGTACAGTTTAAAATACACATAGACAGTTTCAAATATGAAAGGAACATCCAATCTGCCGTGTTGATACGAGAAAATAATAAAAGACATATAGAAACAGTCTGTACTTTGTGCTATCAGATGCTCCAATCACAAAACCATGCTGTTAGATTCAGACAGCTTGAAGGGCCCTTCAGCGTAATACAAAAGACAAGAAGAATAGAAAATGTAGTTGGTCTACTATTGAGCTTAATAGGAAGGCTTAATCCTTTGTGCTTAGGGGGAAAATTAAGCTAAAAATATCAGACAGAAAAGTAAGTTTGTGAGTGGAGTAGTGACAGGGAAAGATCCCAAGTTTTAGTGTAAAATAAAGTTTTCTCCCCTAGAAAAACCTGGAAAACACCTCAATTCCATTCCTGCAGAGGCTATTGTCCTGAGGGAGTAGACATGAAGAGTGATTGCCTCAAAGCATAAAGATGCTGGCACTTTTATTCCCTGAGGACATGTTTTCACGTGAGTAAGAATTTCCCACCTATGTCACTTAACCTTTTTTGGACAAAAAGTTTCAGGTTTACCACAGCTATATTCATAGCTTTGCTTGAAAAGGTCTTTCATATGTCATCTACATTTCTGCAGATTGCATGGCTTGGAGAAGACAGGTCAATAGTTGTTATAACAGGTCAGTCTGGCAGGAAATGAATGACCATGATGTAATTCTTTAAGTAGAATTCACTGTAACTGCAAATAAGAGCCAGATAGAGCCCTGATATAGAGCTGTCACTGAGTCACCTGATGCAGGAGACAGTATGTTACAACAGCCAGAGCAAACCACTGAGAATTTGCCCCTCCTTTCATCAGTTAAAACGATGTCTACCAAAGTATTAAACATATTATATTATCTAGTTTAAATAAACCAAAACCGGGAAAGACAGATTGGATAGTATATTAAATGTCATAATGCTGAAATGATGCTGTAATGTCTGGGGGAAAAAAAAATAATCAAGAAAGCAACATTTTAATTACCAAATATAAATGACTATGTGGAAAACAATAACAGAGCCACGTACATTTTTTCTCCCTTCTGTTATATCACAAAAGGGCATACAAATACCTTACAGTCATCTTCACTTTCATATCTTTTCCTTCTGTTTGGAGATTTTGGAGATTACTTATTTATTGCTGCATTTAGCGGTATCTTATACTCAGTTTTTCATGAAAACACAGGCACACGGACATGACACAAACATGCGCTTCTGCATTCTTGAATGTACAAATAAAAAGAAAGTGTCTGGACATACAGACAGATACACATTTTCATATGTCTAATTGAAAACTAAAGCACTTTCAAAACACTTCTACACCTATATTTAGGTGCTTTGAAACAGTGAAGACAAATGGAACGTGCATGGTTCATTCACCAACACTTTTTTACTGTATCTTTGGCACCTTTAGTCATTTATTTGCATTAGAAAAGCATCCCCTGGCCAGTACTTAGGCTGACATCTTCACTGCATTTAGTCTTTTTGAAATTGCCCTTAAAATTAAAACAGGTGATCATACAAAAACCTTGAATATCATTGAAAAGTCTGCCTTTTATTGTTTTTATTACTATTCAGCACTTAGAAACAAGGAAGAGTGACTCAACACTAGGGGACTTATAGTTTTTTTCCAAACAACTCTTGAGTATTCCCTGAGCAACACAGCAACATCCTCAAGTGACCAGTGAACAATGTTCTAGAAAATTAGGTCTACTTGGAAGCAGCAACATTTAAAAATTCTAGACAGCATTTTTTTTTCACTTATAAAAGAAGTTTGTTTTCATTTTTATGAAATGTTGTACATTAACAGTTTTGAAAGAAAAAGCTTTTACATTAAAAGGAATTCAACACAGATGCAGACAGAATCAGCACTGTCTAAAAGTCAGCAGGTGAAAGTGGGTGTATTTTAATGTGCTTTTAAGTTCCACTTTGCAATTTAGATGTCTTGTGGTGGAGAAAAAAATGTAGGTTTTTTTGTAACTAGTTTCTTCTAAGGCAAATGTGCCTTGGGATTTCTGTGTTAAAATATACAATTTCCAAGTGCTGGGAACATATGTTTCTCCATTCTTGACGCTCCTCTGTTGTGTTTTGCTCCAGCTTTTAATCGTCTGATGTATATGTTGTGAATTTTACAGGGATATTTCAAATATTTTTAATTCGGATTGGTAAGATCTGATGGTAGTTAAAGTGATTTTTATAATTAACCTATACTTGAAAAAAAACAGTAGTAAAAACTTAAAATTACAATCTGCAATAACGAGCAAATCTATAATTATAATTAATTAATGACTTAATTAAAATAATTAAATAATTATAATTATTCAAAGCAATAAAAAACAAAGTATTTGTTAAAAATCAACACAATCTTCCTCGAACTTTACAGTTCTCTTAACATGCCACAGCACTTGACTTCTGTTGGAAAGTGCATGATTAAACTGGATTACATACTTGGATTTGTTTTATTTGTGGATTTGTCTGCATTGCTCTTTTATTTTGTTTTCCTTCAAGTGTAAATGGAATTTTGAATATATCTGTTTTTCTCGACTTCCTTGTACTATGGAAGAACTCTGGTCCTTGTAGGTTCTTTGAGCACTTGGGAGTTAGCATTACTTAATAAAATAAATGTTTTCTCTTCTGATGTAAAAATGGATGGAATGTCAAGAATATATGTATTTATATATATAGAGAGCCATTTCCTGCCTGCAGTTTTAAGACTTTTTAATAGTAATAGGTTCAAGTTCAATACTTTGGGCATTTTGGGGATAGTGGCATACATATAATGGTACTAAATAATCTTGTTATTTCAGACTGATCAAAGCCTTTTGAGACAGCCAGCTCTTGAATTTTATATCTGTATTGATTTTGTACATTTTCAGTGTAACAGGCTGCCAGCCATTTGCAAACAAATACTATTCAGCATCACATTTCTTCACAGCTCCGGTACTTCTTCGATATTGGTTGTTCTAAATTATATTAAATTTGGTTAAAATATTAGGAATATTTCACTGATGGGGTTTTTGGCTGTGTTTTTTGCTTGTTTGTTTGTTTGTTTTTATTGAATAGAGTATCTCTGGAATGTCATCTGATTTTCCTATCACTGCCACAAACATTTTACTTTTTTAAAATTTTTGTTTGCTAGTAAGCAAACTGGCACTGCTGATGGGCATGCTGTGACATATTTTTGTAAGAGCAGGCGCATGACCTGAAGAAGTTTAATTTCTGTAATTGAGAATTTTATCTGTTCAGATCTTGAGTCCCATCTGTTTCTACATACACAGTATAATCACACAACTCCTGAACATCTTATTTGCCCTAGCACCCTTACATACTAAAAAAGATACCAGGATGTGGACGTGTGTAACAGCAGCTCTTCAACGGGAACTCCAGAGAGCAGCATCCAGAGGCTATTCACTGCCACTTGTCACTGCAGAGCTTGTTAAAGGGTAATTGTTTAAGATGCAAGTGGGTTCACCTGCATATAAATCATGCATGCCTTTTGAGGTGGGTTGTTTGTTGTTTTTATTGAGAAGACTTGTCCACCCCCAGTCTGTGAAAAATATGAATGTTAATTGTAACCCTCTGATAGATCTAGGGAAGCATTTACTGCTGCCTTTAGTGTTCACTACAGTTAATTAGTTTTGAAGCTGAAGAAGACATGGGACTAATCTGTAAACACTGTCAGGATATCTCAAAAACATGAAGAATTGGGGCCTATTAATACTTCCTTCAGAGAACAAGAGAACAACCTTCAGCATAAATAATGCGAGCCTTTAAGTAATATGACACTTTTTTTTTTTTTCTCAGTTCAGTTTAAGTTAGACTGCAAAAACAGTGGTGAACAGACATTCTTGAAGATGAGACTAGACTTAATAGAACTGTTTTGGCTAGTAGGTAAATGTAAGTTCTAAAAAATTCACATCCAAGTTCCATAAAAAACAGGAACTGCAAAGCAATAGCGAGACACAGAAGGAAGGACAGAGGTTAGAATTATTAGAAGTATTCTAAGTTGGCTTATGACAAGACTGATTTCCAGCCTCCTGCTGAAAGTGCCCCAGTGGAAGAAGTTCACAGTTAGAGAAACAGGAACTAAAATGGAACCATAGCTGTTGAGAAATAGGGTTTTGGAAGAAAGGAAAGGTGACATGAGACAATAAACAGCTAAAGGCTGATTTTGTGTCAAAAATTAGGTACCAACCTTACACTGCCAAAAGCCATCACCAAACCATATCTCTAAGCTCCACGCCTAGCTGTCTATTAAATACCTCCAGGGATGATGATTCCACCACTTCTCTAGGCAGCTTGTTCCAATGCTTGATAACCCCTTCCATATAAAAATTTTTCCTACTATTTAATTTAGACCTCCCCCGGCACAACTCGAGTCCGTTTCCTCTTGTCCTATCACCTGTTAACTGGGAAAAGAGACCAACCCTCACCTCTCTACAAACTTACTGAGGGTGCACGTGATCGTCTTGTCCAGACCATTAATAAAGATGTATACAGTTCCTGCTTTATTTCTCATAATAAATTTCATAAGAAGTTGAGTGAATCTGTAAGTTTAATTAATAGCCCTTAAAGTCAGACAGTAGGAAAGGTGATCTATGTGTCAGGAGTAGTTTTGTACTAACAAATAATGTTTTATAGTAAGACATGAAAAATGCAAAGGAGAAGAGCTTATTTGGGGATACAGGATGTTACACACTATGCTTCCCTAATTATTTTAGCAGAAGCAAAGGACAACCTTCCAGCTGCCACAATTTGGGAAAAAGATGCATTCATACACATTCAATAGCTTAAAGGGAACTGCTCCTGTTTTAAGCATAGACAGGATCGAGATTAAAGCATAATGAATTTTGGCACCTCCCACTGACTCTGTCTCACTTCAAGGAAGAAGTTTGAAAAGTAAAGAACAGGGAAAACATTCTTTTTCCTCATTTCAGCCTACTTCACTATAAGGAGATTAAAGCTGTGTCACATTAGTCATGGTAGTGGGATATTAGTATGAGTGGCATTTATACTACCGTGTAGCATTAGTCATGGGATCTAATCACTACCAAGTCTGCTATTTCCATTTACTCAGGATTTCATTTCAGTTCTATATGAGGCTTATTTTTCTTTTCTTCAGAGGACAATATCCTAAAACTTGTCTCACTTTCTAGTGGATGCTATAATACAGGGCTCTGATCTTCATGTTACAGGAATTCCCCCTGAAAGGACTGGAGATAATCTGTATAAAGGGACAGATGGTACAGACAGAATAGATGTCTCACTACAGAAAGAATTAAATCAAGCATCTTATTCTAATTCATCACTGTGGAGACAATAAAATTAACTGAGTCCATATTGGCTTCATACTCTACAGACTCCCAGTTAAAATGGATTAAGGAGATTTTTTGGTTTTCACACTAGGTAATCATGTATATGTTTTGGTGCTAGGTCCTACCTTAATTTTAAAAACCTTACCCTAATAGAGAAGGAAGTGAGGTGAAATCTATTTCTCTTGAAACAAGCACTTAATTAAAGTAACTGGAGACAACTATACACCTCTAAAGAGAAATGAAAAAATAAATATAATCCATTCCAAATTAATTAAACAGCTACTCCCATGACATATGGGGAATTAAGTAAACACTAGGTTGTCTATCTTCATCAAATTCAGCTTTGGTGTTCGGTTGTTTGGTTTTTTTTTCATTTAAAACTTAGTTACTCATGGTACCTTCCTCTGGATTAGGAGCATCACTTTTATAAAAAGCAGTAAGTATATTCTATGGGTTTTTTTTTAGTTCAGAAAATTTATGCACTAACTTAGACAGCTGGAGCTGTATTCCAGACTGTCCTCGTCAAAGGGAACTTGGCTTCCCCATCCTTCACAGGGCTTTAAGGTGCACCAGCCACTGGACTGCAAGGCATGCTCTTCTATTTCTGCCAGGGCTCCATCAACATATTCTCAGGAATCAGACCATCAGATCAAGTATTTATGCATTGAAAAAACAGGGGAACTAGGCTCTGTTTTCTGACCTGACTCTCTAATTTCTAGTTACACAGTGTCTGCACTGTTTGTTAATAGCACTGTTTGTTAATAGCACTGTTTGTTAATAGCAATATTATCCACAGTTATACCGGATACTAATTAACAATGTTAATATATATATATAGATATATCTATATCTCTATATATATATCTATATCTATCTCTCTCTCTATATATATATATATCAGTTTTCAGGTTCTGATTCAATACAATTTCCTCTGTGGGTTGTTGTGGGTTGTTGGTTTTTTTTTCCCCTTCTCTCTAACTGTATCTATTCCTTTTTCACTTCAGTGTTCTGCCCCTGTCGTTAAACTTTCAGAGGAGGGATCCAAAGTATTGTAAAATGTAAACCAGAAACAAAAAATTGAAAAAGAAAAACTTAGTCTTGGTTATTTTAAAGTAAACTGAACTCCACACAGAACATAACTTCATAAATTTGCACTGCTTTTTACAGAAATGAGATTTGACATGATTTAGATGAATATTTTTTTGTGAAATGCTACAAGACTCAGGAATATGCTTGAGGGTATTGATTTTAATAGGAAATAGTCAAGTATCAGACTTGTATTAGCAATATTTCTGTTGAATACATGGAACTATAAATGCAGAAACTAAGGCGTCTAACAGATGGGTACAGCGTGGAAAGTGCTTAAAATCAAGTCACGTTTCATATCTCATCGAGACTTTTTCTATTTGTGCCTTTCTCCAAATGATATTATCTTTAGAGAAGAAATCTCACACTTCCCTTTGTCATTTAAACTCCTATGACCCTGTTCAATCCTTAGGTAAAAAAATATAAAGAAAATTGGAGGAACATAAATTGAGAGTCAGGAAAGAAATCCTTCCCTTGCAAGGTGAACTAGCCTGAACATGCAAAAGAGACACTATGTGATACGATAAAA
Organism: Thinocorus orbignyianus; assembly: GCA_013400375.1. Taxonomy (NCBI): domain Eukaryota; kingdom Metazoa; phylum Chordata; class Aves; order Ciconiiformes; family Thinocoridae; genus Thinocorus; species Thinocorus orbignyianus. Next base: position 1,426,589 of record VXBW01005804.1, on the reverse strand, counting down.
TTAAAAAGAAATGTCTTTCCAGATCCAGCTGCTTTTCTCTATACTTTTAAAATCCAAATTCTTTCTTTATCCCTAAAATTCCTTTTTTTTTTTTTTTAATTCTTCTTTAATTCAAGCTACAGGTTCAATTTTGAGTTCAATACATTAATATAAGTTACTTCAGTGTGAGAAAAATATTTTTGAATGTCTGTGAGACACTGAAGTGGAATAGTCAGACATGCTATGACAGTGTGGAAGAGCCAAAGTCTGACCACACAGACTTTAGAGCATGAGCACAATGAATTCAATTCCTGCCAGTCAGCGTTCTTAAGAGCCCCGTTGTTAATGTTTGCTTGCCACGGATATGCAGCCTTCACCTTAAGCATAATTTATGTAGTTTGGGAAGGAACAGGAAGACCTTGTCAGCCTTATCAAAGACCTTTGAGCTCCTCTCTTGACATCTTAACCAGTCAGAGTGTATGACAGCATGTGGAAAAATGTCAGACACAATTTATGCACAAGATGAAGAGATGAATCATCTAAAAAATACACTAAAATTACTTGAGATATTTAATGGAGAGATTAAATCTTATTCTATTCATTTTTGTGTTGTTTTGTTTTGTTTTCTCCTTTTTTAAATTTTTTTCTTTTTTCTTTTTTTTTTTTCCTTAATTGTTATAATTTCTTCAGGCCTTATACCTAATTACTAACTGATCACTTTTTGTTTCCACCTCATTCTTACACGTTTTCTTCCTCTCTTGTACAAAATGTCTCCTTTTTCCCATTTTATAACAATAAATCTTGGCAAGTTTGCAATCATTTCACAATGTTTCTTTTAGAACACCCTTCTCTTGTCTTCTCTCCAGCTACATGACCTTGAGGAGATGTAAATAAAGGACTGGCAGAAGTACTGTATTTGTAATGTAGAGACAACCTCTCCTGGGCATTTTCATACGAATTTCCCACAATGCACATGCTTTTCTTTTTGTTGCTGTATTTTCTCCTTTATCTTCATAGACCACAGGACTGCTGTCTTTTTCCATCACATATTTGCCACCATTTTCCAGACTGCCCTGCTTGGGGTCTTCCCACATATAACCAGTGCTTACCTGTTTCTTCCAGACTTATACTGTCTTCTTGCTTTTGCTACTGGCATGGTACTTCACTTGGTCTCTCAGCAAATGCTATGCTGCACCTATGGACTCTACTGCTTACACCTAAGGGCAGATGAAAGGAGAAGCATCACTAATCAATCTGTTTCCTACTATACAGGTATGAGAAGCCTGTTAAGCTCCAGGCCATGTGCACAGGCAATGGAGAATCTGTTAATGACATGTTCCCTAAGGTATCTAAAAGCTGCCTGGGAACAGAAGAGGAGAGACAGGAGGACACACAACTGAAAAAAATCTTAAGAACTTGTCTTGATTGTGATCACTGTATAATAACTATACCACTCCATGATTTATTGGTTCTGTATACCTGTATTTACTTAACACTGGTATATATCCATTTATGATGTTAAATATAAAGGCTAGGATTCATATCACCTAGCTTTAGCCTTCCAAAGAAGCTAAGCAAATACCCTGAGCTACTCATCTAAGCTATTTCTATCCTGAGTGAACAGAAAAAACAAATTATTTATCCCAAAGAGGTTAGACGTTTACCATGAAATCACCAGCTCTCTGAAAACTGCAATTTATTTCCATTAAAGGAAGTCTAAATAAAAGCTGACATTTAAAGAATGCAGTTGAACTCCTGTTCAGCTTTTTTAATTGTTTTAGGTGACCCACTTCTAATAGAGCAGTGTCAGTGTATATAAAATTAATTGTTTATTAATATTTCAGAATATTTGCATTAATGTTTTTACAGTTCTATCTTTAAACAGATCATAGATTTCACAAATCTTCTGATTTGCTGAAAGACAAGGAGTGGGAAAGAAATGTTAAAAGTAGAGATAGATTGTTCTGCAAAGAACGTGATGGCTCATGTGCTGCAGATAATAGAATAATAGGATAATAGATCAGGTTGCTCAGAGTCCTGTCCAACCTGACCTTGAATGTTTTCAGGGATGGGGCATTTACCACCACTGTGGGCAACATGTTCCAGTGTCTCATCACCTTCATAATAAAAAATTTCTTCCTTATATCTAGCTAAAATCTACTCTTTTTTAGTTTAAAATCATTACTATCCGTCTAGCTCAACAGGCCCTACTAAAAAGTTAGTCTCTGGCTTATAAGCCCCATTTAAGTACTGATGCTGCCTCAAATCACCTGTGTCCTCTGTGTGCCTTAGCATGGCTTCTAGGAGGATCTGTTCCATAATCTTCCTAGGCACGGTGGTGAGCCTGACAGGTTGGTATTTCCCAGGATCCTCCTTTCTACCCTTTTAAAAAAGTGGGTGCAAGTTTCCCTTTTTCCAGTTGCTAGTTGCTGACTCCTGCTGCCATGATTTTTCAAATATCATGGGAAGTGCCTTAGGAACTACATCAGTCAATTCCCTCAGAACTCAAGGCCAGGTTGAATGGGGCTTTGAGTAACCTGGTCTAGTAGAAGATGTCCCTGCCTATGGTGGGGAAGTTGGAATCAGATGACCTTTGAGGTCCTGTCCAACCCAAACCATTCCATGATTCCACAGAGCTACATATTAATAGACTGGGGCCCTCTTTTTCTTCCAGGGTCACTGCCTGCAACTGGAAAGAGAGAGGAAAAAGATTCCCAAGGCCCTGAAGTCTCTTTTGATAGCCCCTGGACTACGTGTTGTGGTTTTGTCACCACTCACATGGAGGAGCAGTAACGGGTAATAGTCCAAGGGCCATACCAGGCCAAGAAGTTTCCTAGTAATGTCCCTGACCCAGTCCCCAGGAAGGCAGCAGACTTCCCTAAGAAGATTGCTTGCCCAGTGTATTGGGCCCCCTCCTCCTCTCACAAAGGAGCTATCTAAAACTATAACTCTACTCTTCTTCCTTGTGGATGTGGTTGCCATATGGGGGTTAGATCTTTCTGACCTTGGTAACACCTCTGGTGAAGAGGGACCATCATCCACATCATCCATTGACTGGCCTTCCACATCCAAAGCCTTGTACCTGTTCTACAGAGGCACCTGGGAAGGTGGGGTAGGCAAGGAGGAAGTTTACCTGCCACATCAGGGGCCTTACCTTCATTCACTCAAGTCCTTTAAGTTACTGCCTTCAGCCAATCGGGGAAAGGATGCAGGATCCCCTTGATCTTGTGTGGTTGGAGTTTCCTTTGTGTTTTTGTTTGGGCCTTTTTTTTTTCTAGTGGTCATTTCTGCCTCAGGGCATACAGAATATGGTTCCACTATCTTCTTTCATCCCCAGGCTCTCTGGCACTCCTTTACCTTTCTGCTTCCTCTTATAGCTCTGCTACTAGGCTGAACAGATCACTCACCTGGTCACACCTCACACAGCTGTTCTCACTACTGCCATTCATTCCCAGTGAAAGGCTCTGGAGTACCCTGCAGTCCAATGCATTGAAGGCTGTATGGTTTTGTGGGAACCCTGTTTGTTTTGTCACATCCATTTTGCCGAGTGCAGAGGATAATAATCCCCATTAAAGTTTGATTTCTTTACCATTCAAACAAAATTATTCTGGAAAAGAAATACTTCTTTAGGCAAAAGAGACATTTCCGGAGTAAGTTTTATGAATTTTTTTAGGGATTTTGTTTTGGTTTGGTTTTTAAATTTATTGTGAACTAAAATAGAGGATTTAATGGTTTCATCTATTTGGTGGAATGGTTACTGAATTTGATCTTACTAGCTGATTAACAGTTAATTTGTCATACTGGAGATAACATTTGAAAAATAGAGCAGTAGATTCAGGAACTATATGAAGCTTCAAGAACTTCCAAAAGTCATATTAAGAACTGATTTCAAACAGTATTTTTTTTGATTGTTTTCTGCTGGCAGAATGTGTGTGGAAATCGTAGAGTCCTGTGATACTCCTAAAAAGACTGCAGCAATGTAAGCAGTATGGAAAGAGTTACACCTAGAATAAAGATCAGATGGGTATATTTAGCAAGAAATCTATTTTTGTTTTCTTTCCTTTCAAAGAAAAGAGAAAAAAAGTATAGTCAAGCAGTTTGTGCTCAATGATGTATATTTCGGTATCTTAAAATAAACATGTAAGTAACGTAAAGTAAAATTTAAATAGTGAACAAATTATAACTGGCATTTAAATTCAGTACATGCACAAGCATAATATATAACTATCAAAAACAATGTTTCCTAATTACCCAGGAGTCCAAAGTGGACTGTTTACTTAATTTCCTTTTAATCACTTTATTTTGTATTTTCTCAGCTGTATATGCAAATGACATACACAATGTCACCTCTGCCATAGATGTGGGTGAAAGAAGGAAAACTATTAATTGATCTTTAGGCAGAATTGATTCCCCCAAAGCAGTAGGCTTTAATTTGAGTCTATACAGAGAAATAAAATGAAACTGCAATAAGTAGCCTGTCTAGATGGTTTCACATGCAGATGGAAATCATAGAAAGCAAGCTGAATCTTTTTGACTATCGTTATACAGTTCTGAAATAAATGGAGAAGCTGGGGATAGATTAAAGAGAATGTAGAGACATACTGAGTATACTTAGAATAAGAAAAAAAATCTACAATGAAGCAAAAAAAAAAAATCTTTCTAAAATGTTACAGCTTGAACAAAAACAAACAAACAAATAAATAAAAAAACCTACCCAAAAACCTTCTTGCCAACATGTAACACAGACATATTATTAGAAAAGACAGAGTCAATCTCATTGGTAATTTCAGAAATAACTACCCAAATACAGAAAAAGTAGTTTATGTATCTACGGTAAATATATTTATTGTAGAAACTTGGTNCCCCCCCCCCCCCCCCCAGTATACGTAGAAACTCACATTCAGATCAAATTCTCATTTTGGAACAAACTTAGGCAAGTCTTCAGTTACATCATGAGTTAACTCCAGAATAGTGACTTTGTTATAACTCTATATGTATTTACTTNTCCTTTTAATCACTTTATTTTGTATTTTCTCAGCTGTATATGCAAATGACATACACAATGTCACCTCTGCCATAGATGTGGGTGAAAGAAGGAAAACTATTAATTGATCTTTAGGCAGAATTGATTCCCCCAAAGCAGTAGGCTTTAATTTGAGTCTATACAGAGAAATAAAATGAAACTGCAATAAGTAGCCTGTCTAGATGGTTTCACATGCAGATGGAAATCATAGAAAGCAAGCTGAATCTTTTTGACTATCGTTATACAGTTCTGAAATAAATGGAGAAGCTGGGGATAGATTAAAGAGAATGTAGAGACATACTGAGTATACTTAGAATAAGAAAAAAAATCTACAATGAAGCAAAAAAAAAAAATCTTTCTAAAATGTTACAGCTTGAACAAAAACAAACAAACAAATAAATAAAAAAACCTACCCAAAAACCTTCTTGCCAACATGTAACACAGACATATTATTAGAAAAGACAGAGTCAATCTCATTGGTAATTTCAGAAATAACTACCCAAATACAGAAAAAGTAGTTTATGTATCTACGGTAAATATATTTATTGTAGAAACTTGGTGCTTCTCCAAAGGAAAACCTAATTTATTTTGTTTAATATGAAAAGAAAAATCTTACCACTTTTTCTGTCTTTCTCCTTCTTGATTTGCTTAGGAATGAAACTGTTTGCACAGCACAGAGACTAATTGATCCTGTAGGTCCTTGTGAAATGTTGTTTAAAATTTTTCTGTTGAACATACATTGGAAAGAGACTGTATAAATCAAGACAACTAAGTTCTTCTGATGAANTTTTTTTTTTTTGGAAAGCTAAAAAAAAAAAAATGTTTTAATCCCTGATTATAAATTGTTATTATTATATTCTAGCTGAACATAGCCTCGTAGAGGCCAGTAACAGAGAAGTCATGCAGAAAAAAAGTGTGTATTAAGCTGTGATGAAAAGTTTTGGATAAACCAACCTTGGTAATGTCTATTTCCATTATTTCCATCATTGACAATATTTAAAACTTATTTATAAGGAGTCAAAACTCACCTAAATGCTCATAATGATATTTTAATATTTTCATACGTATTTTAACTGAAGAGAAATATTATGAAATAGTGAAGACTTTTTTAAAGAAAGTTTGATAATACACAACTTTAGTTTAGTTACTAAACACAGGTTTAGTGTGTTTCACTGCTAAGAAAAAAAGAAAGTTTAGTAAACTACCAATTACTTAACAGAGCTTTGAGAATTTCAGCTGGATTCATCTTGCAATTTGCTAATAAATATGTGGGAAATAAGAAAACTATACATACCATTGGAAGGAGAAACTTGGGTCCTTGGGGTTATAGCAGGCAGAAAACTATGTAATCTTAATTTGAGCAGTCTGGAACTGCAACAAAGAGGACCGTGCAGCATAGGTGGTAGATAGCTTGCAAAGAGCTCTGTCATTTTACTTAATGGTACCAAAATCATAACCTGTGGAATGCTTTCAGCGGCACTTGAAACACATCAGGAGACCAGACTAAAACCAGCTTTATTGTCATCAAGTGCTGAAATGATCATGATTTACAAAGGAGAGACTAATCTGAAATGTTTTTATGCATATAAATGCAGGTAGATATGTGCACACACTTCTGTGTATATATGTGCATGTGTGCATGAATGTGTCTCAGTCAGAGGGAAATACGACAGGCCAGACACCATGAATCCATCTCTGAATTTTCTTCTGCATTGTGTCTTTAGCATGTCTATAATAAAGGAGAGACACTAATTTGGACAGTCTTCTCAGCTGTATTTTTAATTCTGCTTTTTTATCAGAAGATGATTAGTATTAGAGGACTGTCAGATATTTCAGCATGCTTTTTGACTTCATTGATCTCAAGACAATTGACATAATGAGTTCTTTGACATGTTCACTTAAAGCAGATTTTACCTCTCTAATTTTCTTTTTTTGGTTTTGAGCTTATTTTGCATAACAAGAAGTGTAGCCAGCAGGTTGAGGGAGGGGATTCTGTTTTTTGGACTCAGTCTCAGAGGTCCTTTCCAACGATGAAGATTCTGTGATTCTCCTCCTCTACTCTGCTCTTGTGAGACCCCACCTGGAGTACTTCATCCAACTTGAGGATCCTTAGTACAAAAAAGATGTGAAATTGTTAGAGTCCAGAGGAGGGCCCCAAAGATGATCAGAGGGCTGGAGTACCTCTCCTATGAAGACAGGCTGAGAAAGTTGTGAGTGTAAGAAGAGAAGGCTTTGGGGAAGCCTTACTGTGGTTTTCAGTACTTAAAGGGGGCTTACCAAAAATATGGAGAGAGACTTTTTACCCAGATCTGTTGTGACAGGCAAAGGTTTTAAACTGAAAAATGTAGATTTACATTTAGACATAAGAAAGACATTTTTTACTAATGAAGGTGGGGAGACACTGGAACAGGTTTCCCACATTGGTTATGGGTGCTCCATGGTTAGAAGTGTTAAAGGTCAGGCTGGGTGGGGCTTTGAGCAACCTTAGCTAATGAAACATGTCCCTGCTCAGGGCAGAAGATTAGACTAGATCTTTAAAGATCCTTTCCAACTGAAACGTTCTACGAATGTCATTTTAGACTTAGCATTTTCTATGTCACAGTGTTATTTTCTACAGTATTTTTTCCCAAAGCAGACATATTTTACTACATAACCTGCTGGTTGAGGTAATACTTGCAAACTCTTATGACCTTTTTTAAAAAATGAACAGATTTTCCATGGTTTGTGTACCATTGTTGCATCTTTATTATTAGACTAGCCTATATCACTTAGTGTCTTTTGTTGACAAATCTTATTCAGATAGAATTAAGTATCTCCAAGACAGCAGCTTTACTTACTTGCCAATATGAGTGCTCATTTTCAATTCCCTACTGAGCATATCGACTGTGAATGTAATATTTCAGATTCAAAACTATTATTTTTTCTAAATTATTTAGTTTCTCGAATGGTATATTTACAGACCAAGTGATGCTTTGTGTCTTCAGTCTAGTAGGTATATTCTGTCTTATTGCTCCCTTGCTGACAGCTGCGGCAAGCCTGGCAAGCAATTACAGAGCACATTTAATGAAAATAATTATCAGCAGTTGTAGACACGCAATATCTGATGGAGCAGTGGCATGAATGTTCATTATGGGACTTTCTGGCATATGCAAGATCTGCTACTTCCAAGCTTTTTTGAGCACTTAAAAAAATAATATCTAATTTTACTTGTATTCAGTAAATATTTTTTCTAGTTTTCCTAAGTTTCTGTATTCACCTGCGCTCTCTCTACCTTGTACCATTTTACAGATTCACTTCTCTCTCAGAATGACTTTTTCTATAGAATTTCAAGAACAGTAGAGAAATTTATTTTGAAATATTTATTTTAGCCTGAAATCTGCACTAGGAATAAGTACAATGGAGTCACAGAACTATACCTCTTTGTGCACTCAAAAGACATGCTGCTTTGGCAGTTGTTCAAGGTTGTATAGTAAATGAGGTTACTTTTTACAATCACTCTCATCTTTGCCTACTTATTGCTGTAGAAATTAGAAAGTCAATAATGAATGAGGCAGAGAATTGTGGGAACAGAAAGGCTATCATGGCAACATTGGAAATTCAAGCAGGCATGACTTAAGTATAAAGAATCAGAGACACAAAAGTTCTCACACAGAACTTTTTGCTCTTAGGCTGCCAAACTGACCTATAGATGTTAAACAAATCCAACACACTCCAGTATTGTTAAGCTGCTGCTTTTACATGTTCATACTGACTCTCTATAGTCAGTTTGATTCATTATATTAATGACACATATTACTTTGCTCAATGCCTAATACATCAGTGTCTGAAACTTTTATATATCTAAAAATAAGGGTAAGCTTTAAGGTATCCAAAACCAGGATTGCTTTTTGCTCTAAGTATATACCAGCAGATTTCCTACTGAAAGCAGTTTATCGTGTATGACTAGTAAAGCCGAAAATTATGTCCATTCTGTAGCTTTTTGAATGCCACAGTTCCTGGTTTTATAGAATTTTGTGCTATTGAGAACAATGTTTCAAACCTGGTTCATTTGGGTTGTGTTTCCTAGTTACCTTTTACATATAATTATATCCTGGACTTCAGAACAAAGAAAATCATATTCCACGCTGAATACTCAAAACAAATACTGCCCCTTTATCTTGGTGAAGATGAAGATGTTGATTCAGGTGTAACTAATTTCCCTCAATGGGAAATGTCTGCACAAATCACCTTGATGTCATTTTAGCTCATTAGATTTTAGCTTTAAAATATCTCATTTAAAGAATGTTTGTTAGCTGAATAACTGTGCTAACCCAGGGATTCACAAGACTGGAAACTTTCTAGATGCACGATAAAAATGCAAGCAATTTGCCATACTCAGTGTTGTGTTTGATCATACATTAATTACCTAGGGTAACACTGTCCTAGCTATGTCTTTATGCATTTCAATTTCATGAATAATGGTCAAAAACCGTTCTGTAAACATACCATGTAATAGGTCTCTGTAGAGCTGTGTGCAGTGTGACAATATCTTTTATTTTCCTGTACTTTTGGTGTTAGAAAGAACTAAACTGAGTCATTTGCACTAGCAGCAGATTTCCTGTTAGACTTGTGCTAGAAAGACTGTGTGTCTGCTGAGCATTTCAGACATCATTTTAGTGGCCAGGAAGTGGTCCAAGAGGACAGCTTTCCGGCATCTATGAGGCTGGCAAAATCAAAGCTTTCGTTAGTCCAAGATTTTCACTAGAGGAATGGGTATATGTTAACACTGTTTGCCTTTTCTTTGTCATTGCAAAAATATTTGTGTTACATACTTCATATGGCTAGTGACTGACTGGTAGAGGCCAGCTGTGTGGGGAAAAAACCAACCAACCAAACAAAAAACTTTCATATTCCTATCAGGAGATAAGATTTCCCAATTCCAAAGGCATTGGTGCTAAAAACATACTGCCGGCACACCACACTTTGGGGTCAATGCAGTTCCAAAACAAATCTGTCTGTCTCTGCTTCTCCTTATTTATATGAGGGATTCAGAGATAGCTGGTGACAGCAGCAGTACAAGGTCATCATATCTGCCATGATCTCTGTGAAACGCTTTCAAAGCCTCTCCAAGCGAAACGTTCCTATAGAAAATATTTATAATTATATAAGCTTTTTCATGTTTTCAAAGTCATATTTATTTTTTCATGCTGGAGTCTCATGTATCATATTGCAACTAATTACTTCAGCAAACATCAGTACTGTGCATTTAGAACATTTTTAGAAAAAGAAGTGGAAAAATACATTCTACCTCATACGCTTTTGCTTTTAGGCCTAGTGCAAATGTCTTGGAGGTTAGGAAAACCAATTAGGAAAAGGTTAATGTGGGCTCCCACCAAATAATTTTCCTTTAATCTCCTGTCAATGCACAATATTTCATCAAATTACAAACAAAAAACTTTAAAAAAAACAAAACAAAACAAAATAAAAACAACAACAAAAAAAACACCCAAAACAAAAAAAAAACCACAAAAAAAAAAAAAAAACTAGGTTGTCTAAAACTCTATTTGTCTGGATTTTCAAGATAATTGGTACAATAAAGGAGGTTATTAGTCGTTATTTTGTCTTTTTTGCATTACTGTTGCACTGAACTGTTTCAATATTAAGGTAAAAGCAAGCAATTTAAAATTCTTAAAGATGGCTATTTATTAAGACTGGCTTTATCTCTGTATATCAAATGCTGAAGTCATAAGATCTTTAACTAACCAACAAAGATGTATTATCAATTTGTAAGTTGTTGTGCAGCTCTTTTTACACTGACTGATTTTGGCTATTACGTAACCACAGTAAAGCTGAACAGATGATTCATAACTGATGTTCCAAGTGAAGCACTTTTCTTATAACTATTTCCTTGCTTTTTAGGAGTAGAAGAAGAAAATTCTACAGCATCATTTTTTATCCCCATTTGCAGACATTTATGACACATTAGCATTATTTTGAGGACTAATTTGACTCCCTAAAAAGATGGAAATCAACATCAAGAGTATTACTTTAGTGTAGAAATATTTCTATTGCCTTCATTTTATAAGACAGAGTTGTATGGTAAAATCCACCTCCATTTTAACATCAAATTTGGCTGATAGCTGAATTTCACTGGACTTTTCTGATAAGAGGCAGAAAAGTGGATTCAGACACTTGATTACAAACTAAATCTCACCAAACTTATTTGCAAAAGATTCTTTCCTAGCCAGTTTTTCAGCTATATGTCTCAGCCAGGCTGATACCATCTCCTTTTCTGCCATCGACTTCATAAGGTATTACGACATCTTTTTCTGCATAAAAATCATGACAAGTTCAGACTCATATTGTGAATCCGTACTCCCAGAACTTCTATAAAGTTTATTTTCTTGGATATGGTTATACCACATTCCCCTTTACCCTCATTCCCAACTCTCTGTTCTGAACAATGTTAATTATATGTTTCATGCTCCAGAGTGGAGGCCATGCTTCCTCGTTTAGATCAGGATGTCAGCCACCAGTTAGGCAGGCTGCACTGCTGGGTGGTACAGTTCTTACACCACATTGCATGAGATCACCTTCCTGAGGAAAACCAACTTCAGAATACAAGTACTCCATTTTTTTTCAGGTGGCTGTAATTTAGGTTTAGGTATGGAGAAGGTACATCTAAACATCAAATTATATTAGATGATGTCTCAATGGTCCTGCCTGGTCAAAAAGAGCAGAAAGGATGAAGAGATTATCCCTTCCTTAACTCCAAAAATGAAATGTATCAGCTTTTTGGAGTGTCTGTCTCTTGCACTAACTATTTGGGTATTTAACATTCAGGTGAATAAAGCTGAGTGAAATCACTGCAAAAATAAGTAATTATGTTACACTTCCTATATATTTTTGCTTTTCAGAGGCAACTTGATTCATAGATAATAATTATATGACAGTTATTACAAAAATAAGTAAACACACTAATTTTGACTAAGTAGTACAAATCAGGGAAGTGGGGCATTAAAGCAGAAATTTATGACTTTCATATTCCTTCAGATTTTTTTACAATGTTGTAGGCGTTATCACTAAAGTATTAAGCACAGTGGTGGTAGACTCTGGATTCAGTCTTTCCTAATCATCACTGACACCATTTTATTATTTAGATATTAGTTGACCATTTCACACTTATCCACCATTTTCACAAAACAGATTTAATCCAGATTTTATTAAAAGGATGTGAGTGTTTTGCTACTGCACACAACCCAGTAGTGTTATACTTCATAAACTCTATAGCTTGGCATATACAGAGGTGTTTAAAGTACTATGTTTTCAGTGATTTATTTTCAACTGTATTCTTCAAAAAGTGTATACTTCCTGAGGAGAAATCTCTTCTTATCCTGTTCCTCTGGAAAACATTTCAGGATATTCCTCACTTATCAATGAAGACAGGGTTTATTGGGGAAGTTGACAAGAGGGAAAAAAGGTAAAAATGGACTAATGAAGCAGTTTGTCTTAATGTGTAGGAAATTTCATCTTGGATCAATTCTTTCCATACTGGCTAATCGTAATTGCCTCAGCAACCCTCAGAAGCTTCAGGCAGATATTTTGATTATTCTGAAGACAAGGATATAAGAAATAATTGGTGAAAAAGAAAATCACAAAAATTAGTTTTCTACTGGCTCTAGCTTATTAGTTTCATATTGTACTATAATTTGTTGAAATCAAGTTAGACTGTGGCTTTCTTCTTGGGATACAGTGTCAAAGATGCAAAAAGTCCATTTGATTAAAAAAAAAAAAAAAAATCATAAAATTTATGTTGCAAAACTTTCTTGTAATGTCTCACCTTCCCAGCAGCATTACTACAATCTAGTTCGTGTTCTCGTTCTAATAATCAGAATACTTAAAACCTGTATTTGTATAAGATTTTACAATATTGAAGTGTAAAACCTTAAGTTTTAAGCAAGTCAATGAAAATAAACTACTATTATATAAGATAGAAATCTATTAAAAATGTTAAACGCATTTTTTTATAATGGGCTTTTTTACTTTTGAGTCTGATTCTAACCTTTCCCAAAGAAGAAGAAGAATGTAATTTTTACAGATAGAAAACCACATCTTTATTAAGCTTTTAAAAAGTTCAATATGAAACTCATAACAAAAAATCAAAGAAAAGTTGTCATTTCAAGACGTTTCTAGTCTGTGCTAGATCTGAGTAAATACTGTCCTATTTTTTTCTGGAAAGTTATGGGCTACTTCTGAGACAAATTTTGTCTGAATATTTCTCCAGTGCTATATTGTTTAACCTTACTTTGGATTTCTCCCACATGTCAAACCTTAGGGGCCAGGAAACACTTAGAAAAGCTCCTAAACTGGATGATGTCCAGCTCGGATGTGATGTATGATTATCAGAGCCCCCAGTTCAGTTCATAGCAAAGCCAAAATCTTAAATTGTTTTTAAATAAAGATTAAACTAGTTTAATTTTTCACTGAATGGATGTGGAACATCATAGATGCGAATCATATCTGAACGCAGCTTCTGAACCCACCAACTGTAACTGTTACTTACCATCATTGACGAACAATGGACTGAGAGCTTCTAAATGTGCTTTTGTCCTAAAATAAATGAAAATTCCTACCCAAAGTGTTGGATGTTGTTTCTTTTTGCTTCTTTGATACAATTCCGTACATTTAGATCCTATTATTTTGTGCCCTTGATAGGTTTAATACATGTAAACATGTTGAGAACAGGTGCAATTTCAAAATATTAGCTTAAATGTTATCAATAAGATTTAATGCAATATATTTTTTGTTATTAGACTCGTCACATTTTATTATATATTATATATAATGTATACTTTATTTATTATAGTACATATATTAATTTACCTTTATATGATTTATTATATAAATAAAGATGAAAGAAATACTAGATACATATTTAGGTAAATACAGATGAAAGAAATATTAGACACATATTTAGGTAAAATTTTTATGTACTCAAAACATAAAAAGATGTTGGTCACTTGAGCAATGACGCTTTGTATAATATATATATGAAGTATACATATCACAGCATTTCTTCATCTGCCCTATTAAAAGAACCAGGCTTACAAGAGACTAGTTTACAACTCTACAAGTTGAGCTGTTTATACAGTCTTCATGATTCATGTAAAGCTAAATTTTATTTTTTCAGCTTGCCTATTTTCTCAATAGAAAATCTTTCTAATGGTTGTCTTCCTTTTTTCTCCTAACTTAATATATAGATTTGCTCTGATATTATATTTCACGAGTTCTCTTTGACTTAAAAGGCTTCACAGAATAGGATATGTGTTACGCTTAAGGATATAAGGTTATTACACAATTGCGATGAATTTTAGTGAACTGACTACACATTTTCCTTGAGGCTTGCATCCTGAAAATGGCAATCACTTCTAATTTTTTATTTATTTATTTATTTACCAGAATTATTTAATAAGGACTTTACTTCAAATCAGGAGAGAAGAATGCAGAAACTAACCTAGATGTCTAGAAATTATTCTTCTATGTCAGGATTTTTTGAAAAAGGCTCAAACTGCATAATTTCTTTCTTTGACTTTTGCTCCTGAGAGGTCAAATCTTCACCCTCTAGTATGCACTTAAACTCCCAATTTGAACTATCGCAAAGTAGATCAAATTTCAAATCAAAGAGAAAAACCTATCAGGGATTCCACTGAAAATATGATTGGAAACACAAAAATGAATTTTAAAAGAAAATTACTTTCTCCCAAATTTTCTGCACAGAGGTCTTTCTGAAAGAACAGACTACTGTCTTCTCCAGGAAGATTTTAAAATCCATTGCTGTTGAAGAAGTTAAAGTGAAAGACAGTTTCTAGTGATACTATTTACAATAGACCAGTTGGCTTTGTGAACAGTTTGTGAAGGACACCTTTTTTCCTTTCTTGTATAAAGCATGTGTGGTATGATAAAAAACCCATAGAAAATGTAGTTGCAGAATCAGTATTTCTGGTTTTGGATAGCTCTCTTTCTGATGTAAGATGAGTGTTTTTAAAATGCATTGCTATTGCAGAGAAATCAAGAATACTATTGTTCTGGAAAGCAAATTCGACGGAACAAAGTTCTTCCATCATAGTTTTGGCTTTGAAGTCTCTTCAGTTTTCATCACAGACTCTTTCCTGAAACTGAACCTTGAAGAGAGATCCGTGTGCACATTTTGACTTTGGTCATGTCATGGAAATCCTTCTAGATTACAATAATTTATTTAGCTCTTCTCCTAAGAATCATATCTAATGAGTACTACAATGAATCTACAGGGACATAGATAAGGCCTGAGCAAAGTAAAGCTGACTCTGAATAAAGCAGATCTAAAAGAGAAAAAAGAGAGAAATGTTTTCTCATTAAATATCCTGTGTTTTTACTTAATTACAAATTCATATCAAAAATAGAGAAGTGAATGTCCTTGAGCAAAGGAGCTCTAGACTTAGGGAAACCAGAAGTATACTTATTTATTTATTAATTTACAGTCTACTTTTGACTGCAAGCTTTGTGTCAGGTTTTTGAACAGACCTTTTACCTCTTGATTTTCCTTCTGTCTGCTCAGACTCTCCCACTCCCTCAGTTTTCCATGTCACAGTTAGTTTGCTGGCTGCCGTCCTGGATATTCCTGTAAATCTTACTTTTTCTCTACTAAGAGTAAGGAAACTCAGTAAGATTCTTCCCCATAAATGTCTGAGCATGCTGCCATGTTTATTTTCCTGAAAGAATAATAATTTCAGAGTATTTTTCCTCCAAAAAATTTCAATTTTGATTATTTGTATTTTTTTTTCAAAACTCTTGAATTTTCTTAAGTCTGTAATTGTTTCTTCTTGTATTTCACAGATTTAAATAAATTTTTTAAAAAAAAATAATTATTGGAGGAAAAATGTAGTAGTATTAAACAAATTAAAAGTATTAAACAAAACCACTGGGAAAATTTAGATGGAAACAGCAATTTTCAGAATTAATTATATTTTCTTTGTAGCATTTAATCATAAAATCATGATATTAAGTTCTTGATGTAGATAAAACTATTCAGAAGTGCAGAGAAAAAGCTTTTCAGTGTTTTTAGATGGAAAATACCATAGAATATACCATAGAATACCATAGAGAAAGAATTTTGTTCAGAGATTTTATCTAAAAATCTAATTATTGTGTCTGTTCTTTCATTGACAGAATTTATGTATTGTTCTTATTAATATTAATAAAAGCAGATACATACATCATAAGAAAATAGGCTCTCATCAAGCACTACTTTATCATAGTGTGATTTTTTTTCTGTAAATATGAATAAAAAATACTAAATATGAATTAAGAGGTTAGAATTACACAAAGAAGCCACTGATTACTGGAAAAAAAAGACCCCAGAAATATTTTAAACCCTAATTTAAAAGCTCCATTAGAAGAGTCTGAGGTGTTAATATGAATGAATTTGACAGCAGTAAATAAAGTATCAAGGATCTATAATAAGCATATTAACTTAGCAGTTAATGTATGGATGAGGAGTGATGAACACAGAACTTTCACTTTAGAAAGAGTAAGACCAAGAGTGAACAATGAAATAAGGTTATTTGATGTGATTGTTATTGATGAAAGCAATTGAATACAAAACATATATATTTACTCGGAAATACCTAGTCATCCTTAAGAAACAAGAAAGACAAAAGACCTCTCCAAAAGTTGTTAAAAAGAATAATGTTTTCTTTAATGTCTATTTTAGTACACTCTTAAATTGCTTAACGTCAATAATCAGATCAGTAAGTTAAGTTAAAATATATTGACTCGAATTGTTTGTACAGAAAAAGTAAAATGCTTCAATTTATTTAAAAGATAAATTCATGTCTTACTAGATGAAGTCAAAACTAGAGAAATATCTTGGATATTAGCTTGAAGAAAGAAAAAAATGTCAAAATCCTACTTTAAAGATTGTTTAGGAACTTTCCACATGGAGAAAGATAATTAAAATATGCTAAACAGTAATATCTTTTCCTTTTTAAAAAAGACTAGTTATGACACTGAGCTAATGAAAGGGTGATAAAAGCTAATTTTGAATGAAACCATGCATGAAAGAAGGATGTTTGTGTTCTTCATGAAGTGACGGAAAAGAACATTAAAACATCTCCTTGAGCTGAATAAGACATTTTGTATTTCTTTGTCCTCCAATCCTTGATTTAACAGCACTCTTTACTTGCATAAACCAGCAAAAATGCAGACAACTAATGTAATAGAAAACAAAATAGGCTTCTAAAACAGGATCGAGAGGAAACAACTTTCCAGTTCACATCTTGATATAGATTAAATACATCATGAAACTGTGACATGGTGAGTATATTTAAACAATTTTATTATTTAAAATATTTTAGTGGGGGTATTAAAATGCTGTTATTACTGAAGATATTATCTGCTGATAATCTTCTGTTTTCCTTCTATTCTAGAAGAAAGAATATGAAATAATCTCACAAAAACATGAAGAAGAAATGTTTTACATTCTTTCTTGAAATCAATTTATTTACTCCTTGTCATAGAATTATAGAATAGTTTGGTTTAGAAGACATCTTTGAAGGTGATCTAGTCCAGCATTCCCTGCAATGAGCATGGACATCTTCAACTAGATCAGGTTGCTCAGAGCCCCGTCCAACCTTCCCTTGAATGTTTCCAGGGATGGAGCATCTACCACCTCTCTGGGCAACGTGTTTCACCACCCTCATTGTAAAAAATTTCTGCCTTACATCAATTCTAAAGTTTTCCTATTTTAGTTTAAAACAATTACTGGTTGTTTTATTGCAACTGGATACATTATCCTTTACAGTAGGATTCACCGAAGATAACTTCATATATCTTTACATTAAAGCAGGATTCATTCTACTGATGTTGAATTGATTGCACCATCTAGAAGTGAGACACAAAATAAATATTTTAGATAGTTTCCCTTCCCACTCTATGAAATGTATATTTGTTCAACCAGTGTGTCCTCTAGATGCTGACTTGAGGATGAAATGACTGTATTGGCTGTATCTCCACTGACTCTAATGAGGACCCAGACAGACACCTCAGAAGCAGACATTTTCTGTCCAGACACCTAGGACTTACTTCATATGAATGCATGCCAAAATATTGTAAAGCTAAGTATTTAATCTAAGATTGTACAGGATCCTTATAGACACTATAGAGAGCTAAGACAATACTACTTTGAGGATATACGACGCCAGAGCCCAGGTCTGACTGGTCCCTTTATCTTTTAGATAACTGTACTTAACATTAATTAAAGCATTCAATTATGTTGTTATATGGTTATATAGGACTTACAGGACTTGTTATTATTCTAAGAAATAAAGTATACAGTGCCTTCCTCATTGTTTATAGCTGTGGTGTCTCTTCCCAGTAGCACAGCTAGAAAATCCAGGTTGCTTACACAATGGAATGTGTGTCCCTTAATTGGCTTCATGGGGAAAAAAATTCACTGTCTGTCTCACTTCTTTATAATTATGGATTATTTTTCATACTTAGGGTTACATTTCTCAACGGTCAAGACATAAACTCTTCTAAGAAATCACCAATAGGAATTCTTCTTTCTTTCTTTCTTTCACTCAGAATACATTCTTGCATGATGATCAAAGTTGTTGGCCTAATCTTCGAAGTATAAATGGAATCCACCTCTTGGGTAGCAAGAGAAAATCATGGAGTGATCTCCAGACTTCCTAAAAGGGTTAGAATCTCCTTTAGAATCTTCACAGAAACATAGCTTGAAAACTTAAACTTGCAAAATCCAAAGATAGATGTTATATTGGAAAAGATATACATTTTCTCTGATGTCTAGGGGAAAAATGCTATAATCTGTGGTATAATCATATATATATATATATATGTATATATATATACTGTCCCTACCTTATAATCATAAGGTAGGGACAGTATAGATGTGCCAAAGTAATGACAAATTTAGGCAAATAGCTTTACCTTTCTGAGTGTTTTTCTACCTCAAAAGAACCATCTCTAAGTCAGATGAAGTCAAATGCAAAGTAATTCCCAGGATAGATAACTAAGAATTGTATGATTATAAAAGAAATAGAAGAATGAGCACTACTTTCCGGTCAGTATGTTTTTGATCAAATAACACAAGTCTGAAAAGAATTTTATTTTACAGCTGACAATATTCTCAGAATAACTTACAGCAGTCCCTTTGTTAAAGGCTGCAACAATCACTTGCACAAACAGCATATATTCCAGTCTGTGTTTTGATTTGGGTTTCAAATGTGAAAAATGTAATTATAAAATGCATAACCTAACGTAGATATCTACAGACTGCTGCAATTATAAGTGATCACGGGGGCTTATTATGAGAAGTCTCAGACAAGGTGAATAGTAAATGGTGCTCGTTGCCCTAACTCTAATAAACAATTGCTCTCAGTATTTATATTCCAGCCATGATATTGACAATTACACTATTCTTATGTCACAAAGTTCAACAGAAATCAAAATAAAACCCAAGAAAATGTTCTAAAGCACATTTCTGTAGAAATTCATCATTCAAACTGAGAGGCCAAATGTTAATTTTGAAGAAACAGGGATGAAAATTACTTTCTAAAGTTTTCAGCTTGTCATAACAGACAGATACAAAGATATATAAATGCATGGACCAAAACAGAATTGAAAGTACTCCACTCATTTTAGGTGATAATACAATGCTTAGTATTCCTCTAGGCCCAAAATCCATGTGGATTTTGGCAGGACGCTCACACGGAGTCCTGAATGCTGATGACTTACAGTGATGCAAAGGATTAAGTATTAGCATGCGATGGCAAAATATTCTGCAGATATTGTCTTTCACCTCATTGCTTAACATGGACAACAAAAGTTGATTCTTGGCAATCTATATCATCTGTATCTGTAATATTTATTTCTTACGCATTTTTGCTCATCGCAGTGATGTTTAAGCCTATTCCTTTGAGTTTTATTGTACTGCTTACTCACCCCATGTCATTATCAAAAGGCTAGCACTTTTGCCTTCACTTCTAGATCTAGAGTTGTAGGGGTTTATTTTACTTGCCATATTCAACTGTTACTGACTTTAAATTATTTTCTACCTAGACCTATTACCACAGAACGCACAGCAGATCATTAGCAATTAATTGTAGAGTCAATTAATATTGACATCTAATAATGCCTCTATACACTAATTGCATTTTCAATATACCCTTCGGGGAATACATTTCCAGTTTTAAGAGCATGCTTAGTAGCTCCACTGAAGGAAATATAATTTGTTGCCTTTATATCTGGGGGTCTTTTTATTTTTTTATTTTTTTTATTTTTTTAAATTGAAGTAAGAACAATTGGAAATGAATTATTGCTTTCCAATTTTAGACTCATCCCACTGCTAACAGGTTTTAAAGAGTGCAATTTAGATGCCAGCTTTCACAAAGCTGAAACTGTGAAGGCTAAAATTGACAGCAATCTACCTTTCACTTCACTTATTGTTGACCATAATTGATTTTGATTTGGGGTCTTACAGCAGCATTGGCCATAACTGACCCTATGAATTGTTCAGATCACCTGTAATATTCTCCTTTGACCTCTTAAAAACAGTAATTTCCCTGTCCAAAATCTTTTACACCTGTAGAACCAGCATTCAGTTACAATAGTGAAGTTAAACCATCTCATATAAACTGAATCTGAAATCTCCTAGTCTTAAATCATGTGGAAGGTAGATATTCAGATGCAGAGGATCCTGTCTTTTCAATCTAGTCTTTCTTCTGAGTGCCCAAGATTTCTCTCTGGTTAAGAGGATTAATACGGAGAGCTATGAGCTTGTCTCCTGCATACTGCAGAAATAGGAAGCTGAGGTCAGAAGCCAGAGGCAGTTGTGAAACATGAGTGTAAAAAATATATATCCATAGTTATCTGTCTTGTAATTATAGCTCTCTGCTCATGAGAAATACACCGGTTCATGCAAGAGTTCTGTTTTGTAATGTTTGCAGTGGATAGGTAAAAAATAATAATTTTCTTCAGAAAGAGATTTTTCAGTTAAACTCTTGTTTAGTGAGAACTCCTAAAACCTCATTACTCATATCTAGAATTTAAGTTAGTGACAATTGCTGATAAAATGTGCATTAGCCTAGAACCTCCACTTAAATTCCCAATCTATTGCATGATTACCAAAAAAAAGTACTATTCCTCAATCTGTTACAAGAAAAAAATCTTAGTTGTAGACAAGAATCAAAAAGACCAAGTGGCTGAGATGTCTTGAGTATTGTTAGTAGCTTAACATTCTTCCTTAGCAAAGCTGAGATCCCATGCCTTATTGTACTAGGTTTGGCCAGGATAGGGTTAATTTTCCATAGTAGCTCATATGATGCTGTTTTGGGGGCAGCTGATCCCAACTGACCAAAGGGGTATCCAGACTATATGACACTGTACTCATTAACAAAAACTGGGGGAAAGAGGGAGGAATGAGTGATGTTTGCAGTTATAATGTTTGTCTTCCCAAGTAACAATTATGTACTGAAGACGCCCTGCTTTCCTGGAGATGGCTAAACATCTGCCTGCCAATGGGAAGAAGTGAATGAATTCCTCATTTTTCTTTGTTTGTGCACACAAACTCAAACTGTCTCTATCTCAATGCATGGCTTTTCTCAATTTTACCCTTCTAATTCCCTCCCCCATCCCACTGCAGGTGAGCGAGAAAGGATCTGTGTGATATTCACCTTCCTACTGAGTCTAAACCACAACACTTATGCTTTAAGGAACAAAATCCATAAGGGCTACAGAGACAGTTTCCCCCATTGTGTTCCCAATACAGAGACATTTTGTGTCAGTAAGATCCAGTTCTAGAAATTGTAGAGGCATGAAAAAGATTTGGGAACTGAACTTGGGCTGCCTTTCATTGCCCAGCAGCAAAGGATGACTTTCCCTGTGAAAGCAAGACTGTCACTGCCTCATAGGTGTCAATGACTTTAATTTTCAGCTTCAGAATGGGTAACAGTCTCATTTTTTCAGTCTGCGCTTCTAGCAAGTGCAAGAAGATTGGACTGTTCCTTGTTTGAACAATTCTACTCTGACTCCTACAGAATAAGCAATTGGATGGATGGAAATGTCCATGGACTGTATTTGATCCTGCTGGCTGCAGCTGGTTTATGCTGACTTACATTACAAAACTTCTTCACTTACATGAATTAAGCATGACCTAGACAATTCTTTATTTCTGTTAAAATATGGCTGAACAACCAAACCACAGAGTTGTCTTACTAGGAGTACTATCTGCAGGCATATTGCTTTTCCCACTATAAATTCAAAATCTCTTTGTTTTTCTCAGATTCCAAAACTGATGGGATAGTTTTTTTTACCCTTAAATCTTAAATTTCTTTTTTAGATGGTTTTAATCTGACTCCGAGTCTTTGTAGCAGAGTAAATCATACTGTTCTAAATATGATTCTCTTTGAATATGAAAGCCTTTGGGACAAAAAAAAAAACCCAAACAAAACAAACAAACAAACAAAAACCCAACCAAACAAAAAAAGACACACACACACAAAAAAAAACAAAAACAAAAAAAAAAACCCACAAAAAAAAACAACCCAAAAACAAAACCCAAACCAAACCCCAAAAACCACACCACCAAAATCAAACAAACAGCATTTGGTTCATTGATCTTTCCAAAACTGCTTTGGAGGGTTCCTGTAATTGTAAGTATATACATCCAAACATTTTAAATAACAGTTCAGAGTCTAGGCAACTAGCTGGCTAAATTGAGCTAGCTAGTCTCCCTCCATGGGAGTATTCAAAAGCCATCTGAACATGGACCTGGGCAGCTTGCTCTTGTGGCACTGCTTGAGAAAGAAGGGTTGGATCAGACAAGCTCCCAAGGTTCCTTCCAGCTTCAACCATTCTGTGATTCTATGATACAAATTAAATATTAATGATGCTGTTCTCATATGACAGACAATAGTGCTCTTCCTGCATGTGGCACTGATGTTTCCTGTCTTGAGAGGGCAGGGGTCTTATTCTCAGTAAAACAAACAATTTCTAGTACTCATACCAATGAGCTTTGATCTAATTGCATCACCTTTACTCGAAGTAATTGTACAATAACAAGAACAATACCGCCTATGTTTTAAAATAGCGTGCATTCCATGTAAAGTGTTGTCCTTAATTACACAGAGCATGACAGAATATAGGTAATGTTGTTAAACTGCCCTATTTTCTCTGGAATCACTTTTATAGCTGCAGACATTTTAAAAAAAAAAAAAAAAAAGAAGAAAATATGTTTTTTTCCTGAAGTCTTTAGTACTTCACTTTCTTCAAAGCTAGGCTAGGGGCATCCCACTAAAGATGGATGACATACATTGCCTTTTCATATTTAGCTTTGTTAGTTACAAGGAATTTCAGCATGTTCTTCACTTCTGATTATTCCCAGAAGCTATTAATTTTTCTCATTTGCTGGCTCCAGAAGCAGATATGTTTCTGAGGCTGATGAAACAATTTGTCTGCCCTTACACATGTATAGACATACTGATATGCAAACATACTGAAGAATTAATAAGAAGGTTTTCTCTCTTCCATTTAAGTAATTTTGTTGCTGTTTTTATAATGAATTCTGAAGGAACTCAGTTCATTTAAAAAAAACAATGGAGGCGTCAATTACTGTGTATGAGGATAAATGCACTCTCCAATAGAGGAAAACATCATCTAAGCAAAATGCTGGAAGCTGCAGTTGGACACATTTAAATTTGCAGCTATGAGAACATTTAAACAGTGGAAAAGATTAATCACAGAGACAAAAGTTGGAGACCTAGTAGCATCATTGATGTACAGGCTGATCCAGAATTAGAAAAATAGCTCAAAGTCACATGAATTGTGTGGAGTCGTCCACAGTGATATAGTATGTGAAGATTCACTGAGATGAAGCTACAGCCCTCTAAGTGTCCGCCCCAGAGAGCAAAAGGAAACAGTAGATTCTTTAGCTGCTTCCATCTTTCAATCAAATGTAAAAATCTTTAAAAAAAAAAAATAGTTAAAAATACTCTTGAACCCCTTACTTCAAACAGAAAATTGTGCCCGATCAGTGAGGGTTGTGGAACTGGAAGAAAATGTCTTCCTATGGAGTCCCAGAAGGTTTGTACTGCTTCCAGCATTTTGCTTAAATGGAAGAGAGAAAACCTTCTTATTAATTCTTCAGTATGTTTGCATATCAGTAAGATATAATTAAGATTAATTCTACAGGTCCAAATGCTGAGATATTGGGTGTTATTGTAGGGTTTTCTTCTGTAGGTACATCTGTTAGAGTTGTGTACCTCTCACCACTGTCTACCCAGGCTAAATAACAGATTTTGTCATTGGATAGGGGAATATTACCTTTTGCATCTCAGCTTCCACCTTATAAAACAGTGATAACAGTATTACTTTTCACATAAAGGTATAATTGTAGTCACAAAGAATCAGACTGAGATACTATTTCTCCAGTGTTGAATGTCAGGGTAATCATTCATCTGTCTGAAGATGACTTCCATAAAGATATTGAACATCATGTTTAGTATTAGTATTTTCTTCAATCTAAATGAAACTGTCAACAAATCGCATCACGTAATAAGGAAAAATTGATTTTAACATTGTTGTAGCTTGGCCTCAGACTCCAACAAAGAGCCACACAGCAACTCTCTTTGCCCCCCCCCCCAAAGCCATGAGGGGAGAATCAGAAGGCAGCAAAGTTCATGGGCTGGAAAAAAGACAGCTTAGCAGAACAGCAAAGGGAACAAGAAAACAACACTGACAGAGGAATGCACTAACAAGATTAGGGTACCAGTAATGGATGCCATAGCTCACTCCCAAGAATGGACTTCCTGCTCCCTCCCCCAGTTAGCCCCAGGCTAAAGACTGGGCCTAGTTCAATGGAGGGAACCTGGAGGATGGTGGGGATAGGGGAACAGGACGGAACACCAGTGTCCCTGCCAGAGCCTGGGGAGAATTAACCCCATCCCCTCTGGAATCAGGACAAACATGTTTTTGTGACATCAGGAACTTTTAGTTTTGCTTTGTAATATACAGGGTCATTATCAATAATTATTTCCACAGAGTAACATGGAACAAAAGAAATGTTGCAAACAGATTAAGCCTAATGTTAAAATCCTTCTATTCTAAAGGTACTTACTACAAGAGAAAGTTGATACAAAAATGAGAAACATAAGTACTTGAAAGGGGGGCCTACGGGAGAGATGAGGTGCGACCCTTTATCAGGAAGAATAGCAATAGGAGAAGGGGTAATGGCTGTAAATTGAAAGAGGAGGCATTTAGATTAGATACCAGAAATAAATTCTTTACTGTGAGGGTGGTGAGACACTGGAACACGTTGTCCCATCTCTGGAAGTGTTCAAGTGTTCAGGCTGGGTGGGGTTTTGAGCAACCTAGTCCGGTAGGAGGTGCTCCTGCCCATGACAGAGTGGTTGGAACTGGTTGATCTTTAGGGTCCCTTCCAATTCTAACCATTCTATGATTAAAAAAAAACCAGTATAATATTTCTGAGAAAGGAAAATGTTAATACACATACGTGTATATATACAGTTATATATACACATTTACAGAGTCATGGATAATAATAATTTTTCTAGTCATTGGGCCCCCAAACTTTTACCTAGTCACTTTTACCTAGTAACCTAATTGTTACTGAGAGACTATTTTCTTCATTGAATGTTGCTTTTGATTACATACAGCAAAACAAAGAAAAACACCTTGTAGATTAATACCCACAATT
Organism: Thinocorus orbignyianus; assembly: GCA_013400375.1. Classification (NCBI taxonomy): domain Eukaryota; kingdom Metazoa; phylum Chordata; class Aves; order Ciconiiformes; family Thinocoridae; genus Thinocorus; species Thinocorus orbignyianus. The sequence continues at coordinate 1,400,838 of VXBW01005804.1, read as the reverse complement.
TTGGTCATTATGATGTATCAAAAAATATTTACAAATCAAATAATCTTTACTTTGTTTCCAACAGCATGTTTACTGTTTCCAACACCCTTTGATTAGATTGATTTAATTAATTTTATACTAGTATTGGCATATCTGAATACAAATAAGCAATGTTCTGTATGATTTAGAAGTCTAATGATCAAAACAAACTATCTGGTTTCTGTGGAACATGCCATTTTGCGTTGTTATTAATAAGCAATATATTGTGGATAATATGAAGACATACTTCCTCTTCGTTAGTAGTTGACCTGTACCTTGCACAGAAAGGCAGATCTACTGTAAATTGAGGGAAAACAATTGGTAACAAAGAATGGAATTGAAACATCACCTTTCTGACAGAAACATATTTTTTTTTTTAATCAGAAAACAGTACTTTGTAATTATTTTTCCACTAATCAAACCAAAAGGGTGTAATTTCTTCATTAAGAGTATGCCTAATGGAAAGATGCCCGATTCAACAATATTGTAATATCCTCAAGCTTCTAGTGAATTTCCTGAACCATACTGAATTGTTTCAGGTTCACTGCTCAAAAAAAAAAGGCTATGAAAGATTACTAAATGCTGCTTAAACTATGCAGATGGATTATTATACAGAAAGGAAATTAATTTGAATTATTTGTTTGAAAATTTTAAGTACTTGTTATAATTGCTGAAAATTTTACATCATTTACTATTGTGAGCTATCTATAATACAGTGAACCGTTTTCTAAGATCTCTCTCCAAATATGCATTTTGTAATTTTTAGGATAATTTCAAATGGAGAGAAAAATAATTAGTCGAGTAACATTTAGGTATCTATGCCCAAAAATACTGTCCTAAGTACTCCTTTGCATGAATCATGAATCACAAATCCAGGGCAAATTACATTGATCTTGCATGTCCCTAATGTTTATTTCCTGCCTGAGACTCCCTGAGATAAAAAGGTAGGCAGTCCACACCCAAACCCTCAAATATTCCGTTAGGATGATATTTTTCATAGCCTAATGGTCATTTTTGGATGATTCCATTCTCAGACTAATACACAGACAGAACAAACTCCTGACACTGCCTCTGTGTTTTATTATCATAAGAGGATATTTTCAAAGTATGCCTTTCAGAGAAGGGCAGAGAAGTTCCTTGTAGCAGAAAGAGAAAACAAAAAGGTGCCTAGTTCTTTTCCTCAGTGATGAAGACAACTTGATCTTCAATTCTTCCCCAAATGATGGCACAGATTCACAGCAGGGGATAAACTGGGCTATACCTACCCAAAGGCTTTGCTGCCTGATTAAGGTCCCCTTCAGGCTGACAAGAAGCTCAGTCACTCAAAGCCAAATACTCTCATCATAACTCAAGGTTTTACAAAAAAGGCGCTTTCTATTCAGTCAC
>VXBW01005804.1:1364813-1399383 GCA_013400375.1 Thinocorus orbignyianus | reverse complement strand
AAAAAAAAAAAAAAGTCTAATCTCCGCAGACTATAGATCTCCTGTGCCCCTTTCCTGGTTAACTGGAAAGGCTCAGGTCTGTGCTTTAGGCTAGCTCTATATGGGTCCTCTGCTCAGTGTGATGGCTCTTTCTGACCCCATGTCTTGCTTTCTATGAGGGCTTGTAAATAAAACCTGGATGTCCATACAGGTTTCTAAATATTAATTTTGGTACTAGAGTTACATGAAAATCACAATCAAAGTAAAAGCATGGGGTATCAGAAGAAGCACAAACATCAAAATACAGGAACAAACACAAGTAATACAGATGAAATTCATCTTCAGTGATAATTGAATATTCATGCAAATAGCAGCATAGGAGAAAGATCAGTAGTGTATTCAGATGTAAGGCAAGAGTACAACCAGTGGATCTTCTTGTCAACTTATCTACCTGACCCCCCAAAAAATTGTGGTCTTATACAAAGGTGTCACAGCTTGGGTCAATGAGTTGGTCAATGACAAGACAACAGATACTCTCCTCATCTATTACACTAGAAGAAGAGATTTATGGTTTAAAAAAAAAAAAAAAAAAAAAAACACTAATGAAATAGTAATATTAAAATCAGTAATGAAATAAATACAATATATACAAAACCTTATCAAGCTCCCAGGGAGATGCCACCAGCAGGCACTAGGGAAGTTTCAGACCAGTCTCAGTGACTAATGGAAACTAGATTCAGGAACCCATAGACCAGGACTGAAGGTAGACAAACTGACAAGGATCCTCCTCAGATATCAGTCACCCAAGGAAGTAAGATATTGAAAAATAGCCAGCTTTTTCCTTCCTCAGCTTTTATACTGAGCATGGTAGATGGGATGGAATACCGTACTAGTCAATTTGGGTCACCTGACATGTCTACTCCTTCCCACAGGTGCAAACCCTCTACAGGGTAAACCACCAAGTCAGCTAACACTGATTGCTGCAGCAACAACTATAAGCAGCAGACTTTTTCACTGAGCAGAAAGTTGCCTATGCTCTATGCAAAACCAGGACAAAATACCAGCAAATCTTACAATAGAAGGTTCTCATGTTGCCCTAAAAAGATATGCAGTTTTATCCAAAATAGGATCATTCATATTTCCTATGACTGTGATAATAAATACATTTTTCTTAGCTGGTTAAACCCCCACATGCTTACTGCAGTGATGTAAATGATAATTATTGTATTTATTTGCTAAAATTTGTTCAAGTCATTTCAGGTTATGTTACCAGTCCTTGTCTAAAAGTTTATTTCTGTCTGGAACTCCCTGGGATAATTAAACCAATACGCTAAGCAGAATGATAAACTAGATTATCTAGCTGCGATAGTGTCCCCAGCCATGTCCTGAATTGGAAGACATTAAAGAGCTTCATACCTCAGGGTTGCAGCAACCAGGAAATTATTGTAAATCAAAACACAAATATGTTGCAAATCTATATGGGAAAGAAATACTGATTTTGTCCTAAGTAAGTTGTAATTCAACTTGTAAGGATATGGATTAATCTCATACACTCTTTGCTGTGGAACATACAGGGACACACAGAAGCTGTGAAGGTATGAGGTAAGTAACTGGATGGTTTTTTTGCTAAGCAGCCTTGTTCCATGTTGCTTCTGGTGTCCTCTTAATTTCTATTTTTTTCTTCTGCTTAACATTAATCCTTTAATGAATGCTAGTAAATCAATTTGTTTCTCACATGTTTAAATCTTTCCAAAAAATCTTCCTATTTTCAACCCAAATTCAGCTTTTTTCTTAGTACTTTGCTGCCCTACTGGACATAACCAGTTACCCACTCAGCAAAAAATACTGCAGAGAGCGTATCTGCTCTGCCATGGACCTTCATGGGCCTCAGGGGGACACGACCTGAGGGTGAAGATGTCTATCACACATGGGGTCTTCACTATGGGCTGCAGGGAAAGGTCTGCTTCAGCACCTGGAGCATTTCCTCCCTCCCTTCTTCCCTGACCTTGGTATCTGCAGTGCAGTTTCTTATATTTTCTACCTTCCCTGTCCCAGCATCTGCTGTGCAGCATTTTTTATCCTTTCTTAAATATGTTATCACAAAAGAATTTTCAGAATTGCTGATGGGCTCAGTTTTGTCCAGTGGCAGTTCTGTCTTGAAGCTGTCTGGAACTGGTTGTCTGACATGGCAGCAGCTTCTAATGTCTTCTCACAAAAACCACTCTTGCAGCCTCCTTGCCACGAAAACTTTGCCATGTAAACTCAATTCACTGATTATACCAACAAATAATGAAAGGGAACATATCTGTGACTACATTATAGAAAGTGTGATGTAACTTTAGAGTATGAATGAGGTATTGCCTTTCAAACACCAGTTACTGAAATTCCTGATATCTGAGAGAGTGCACATCTGTCTGCATAGGCCTTACTAGCTGAGGGCACTTAACACTGATGATTTTTGTAGGTGCTTGTCCTGAGGATTTCTATTCAGCATGGTTTATTTTTATAGCTATTAGTAAAGTTAAAGAAAAGTTTAATTAAAATGTTAAAAAACAAAATGCCAAGAGGCTCCAGTATCTTCCTACGAGAACACCTGCAAGAAAGTTTCCAGACTAGAACATTTCAATGTTTACTGGAAAGAAAGACTAAAGATTCTCTGTGTCTAAAATCAACCTGTATCAAAGAGCAACTTATATTAAAAAGACATTTATTTTAGAGCCATAAGGTTTCTATCTGAAAGCTTTTTTTTTTTTTTTTTTTCCTACATGTTTTTCACACACTTAGGCAGATGGAGATCTCTGTAGAAAGAGGAAAAATGATACCTGGAGAAAAAAAAAAAACAAAACATATGTAGCATATTCATACATGGGTAGTTGTAGAGGAATATCAAATTGCAACAAACTCCAGGAGATAATAAAGCACCCTACCGAGTAGCCATTGCTAGATTGAAAAACAGAAGTGGAGATCTGGGAGATACAGAACTGTAACATATTTATGCAACAGACTTTAGTCAAAAGAGATAATAACGAACTTCCAGAAAGTCTATTTCACCTGTGTCCTAGATATAAGAGCCGTATTGATCCCGGCAGGTAATTACTTATCTGTTTTGTAAAGCTTTTGAGTTTGAATCAGGCGTAGATAATGCATGTGTGAACACCTGTGCATATACAAAAGGGATGTCTTTACAGTGAACTCACTAGCCAGCTCAAATAACAGAGAAACATACCTATATTAGAGTGGTACTTTGCTTAGGTTTATTAGCCTGTTTAAAAAGACATTATTTTTCTGTAGAACAAATGCTAGGCAGAAGATGTCTTTGTTGATCCCATAACCAAGCTGATATAATATATGGGCAGGGCACAACCTTATATCACACAGATACGTTCTAAGGGGGAAAATTTTATGTCAAAATATCTACATAGGGTTGTGGGAAATAACAACAAAATTAAAGCAAACACCTAAAGCATTTTCTCAAGTCATATTTATTTTTTCTTTTCTTTTAATAGCTTTTGCTATGTAATTAATATTGTGCAAGAGGTAGAAAACCACTGTCAGAGAACCAGCTTTACCTGCACGGAAGGTAGTGGCAGGTGCAAAGCTGAACTGCATACCACTACTGCTGCTATTTAACAGATTTAGACTATATATAAACAATCATTTGCATTGGTGTTAGCCAGAGAGCAAAGACAAGATGCAAACTGGGTAATAAGATTTTTAATTAGTCAAAGGTTTGGCCACATTTCCCTCTAGAATTATAAATTTTCTAGGTGAAAGAAATATTCCTATTTTCAAAGTACCACTACCACTTCAAATGATTTTTTTTTTTTAAAAGGAAATTAAGGACTGTAGAAAGGAGCAAATATGACTGCATTTGGTCTATGATAGAATATTAACCTCCTTTACCCACTTTTAGAATTTTAACTTAAAATTGAAGAAATTTTCCACAAGCATTTTTTTAAGTGTTCCACCAAAATCAATAATGAAAACAAACATTGCCAATTTCCTTCCTTTCATATGATTAAAGTAAGCTTATACTATAACCACAGTTGTTTGTTCAAAAGAGGGAGTTTAAGCTGGTTCTTATTTTTCTGACAACCGTGACTAATGAAATAAAACTTACTCCTTTTCGTGCAGCTATAGCCCACTTTAAAAAGACAGGAGAAGGAAAAGAAAATATGCCCGAAGCAAACGAGCAGGAACCAAGAAATTGTTTCTATCTCAAAACTTCCTGAAAAAAAATTAGCAGAGCAAGCTTTCTCCCTCCTCCTCCCCCAAATATATCTGTCCACTTAATATTTTAAAGACTTACTGTAAGTGATGGGTCATTGCTTTTACTAGGCATTCTGCCAATTCGAGGATGCATGCTTTCAGTCAGTCTCCCTAATCAACTCTCCAGCCCCTTCAGTGGTTCATCACTAACTTAGCCATCTGTTACCACTGGCTGAAAAATCCCAAAGTGGCTAATTTTCCAGTCTAATCACTATTTGAAAAAGAAAACAAAACCAACCAACCAACCAACAACAAAAAAAATCCCTTTCTTTCTCTCTTGCAAATGTATTTTACTTGTGTCTTAACTTTTGCCAGTATTGCAGGAACTTTGTTCTGTATTTTGCAGTAAGTCAAATAACCCAATCACTCCTAGCTGAATGTTGCAATCCTGATTTGTTTTTTCTTTACAATGAGATGGAGAACTGCTTATATTGGCTCATTTATTAAAAATATTCTTGTCTTAGGATTTGTATAGGAGAAAATGCAACCTAATAATTTTTTCTCTTAGGTAACAATAATGTTTGCTACCTACCTAAAATATTAGTGAATATTGACATATTACAGTTAAAATTTCTATCAGTATTAATGAACTTTTATGGGAGTCTTGGATCCAGTATATGCCAACCCCTTTTATTTTAAATCAATTTCATACTATTTCTTTAAAGTAGTAGGGATTTGTAAGCAGATTTGAGTGGGAGTCAGCACTCAAGACTTTTATGCACAGTTATGTCCCACATATATTTTACTTAGAGATTGAAACTATCTATATATAGAAGAACTACATGCGTAAAAGGTTGCCATTCCTTTGGATTTTAGGTATTTTCCCTGAAACTACCACTTAAAAGATAGATCTGTCCTGGATCCTTTGCTTAGGCTACCAATTAGGGCCCTGATTTCTATTAGATGAGAGCATGATTTTGCACAGTATGAACCATCCCACAGGAAAGGAATGGAGCTCATCAGTTCTATTCAGAGAGCCGGCATTAGAAAAAATCATAAACTTTTGGTTTAACAAATTTCCACTGACCTAGACTGGGTTCGAATGAATAATTTAGGGGAAAATATTCAGGTCACCACTGTAAAAAATAACATTTCAAAGATCCATTGCAGTTCTGAAGAAATTATTGTCTCAATTGCATTCATACTCCTTGCTGCGTATTTGAAAAAATGTTTATCACTGTATTTTTTTTCTGAGGATAATTGCATCCTCTTCATAGCAAAACCTACATTTGTATGCTGGAGAGCCTAGACATACAATAACTATGTTTTTCTCATGTATTGTTTCTTAGAATTCTGTTGCTGAAAATGTTTTAATGTTCTTCTGGGAAAAAAAAGAAGTTATATATATTGCAAGATCCTATTGAACAAATGCACATAGGTCTTGGAATGACATGTATGTAAGTCTCTCTGCACTTAGAAGGACAGAATTCAGTTAAAAACCAAACTTTATGCCCACAAAGGGCAATTAGTTAGCATAGAAAAACTGAAAAAGTAATATAAGTGAAGAAAGGCATTTTCCTTAGCAAATTTTAAGCCCCTTCTGAGCTCAGAAAGGTCAGTTCTCAGCAAGTTGTTCATACAATTACCCTAGTTTTGGACTAGTTACATTTATGTATTGGGGTATACTGTCAGCAAACTGAATATGAACATATACAATTATATTTATGATATTGCCCAAGAGATGGGAGATCTTTAGTGTATGTAGTACCATAGTATCATTGCGAAAATGGAATATCTTCTATGCCTGTCCACATGAATGTCAAACTGCATAGGAAATATGATACCTATGTAAGGTACTTTCCTTCATTGAAAATCCTCAATTATTTTTCAGAATACCATAATGAGAACTTTTGTAACGTAACATACTAGTTATTCATAACATGAATTTTATGAAATTATGAGATTCTTAATTGAAAACCTTTTTGAAAATATTATTTTTATTTGGGAATATTTCATTTCAGTGCTTCAGAACACTAAAACTCTGCAAGAAATATCTACAGACAAATACCATCTAATCAGAATAGCATTGTTCTCCAATCAGTATGGTGAAGGCAATACAGCCCTTATACAATCTCAAAATGTTCTGAATGTTTCTTTACTGTTCCTTGGTAATGGAAATTGACATCAGCTTGGTGATGCTAGAGTGATTCATACAATTTGGGAAAAATTGCTTGCTTTAGAAATGGAGAAAAAAAAATTGCCAAAAAGTGTATTTGAACATCAAACTGAGAATTGTACGACTTTCATCTTTATGTGAAAGCTAAAGATAGTAGTAAAACAGTAGATAAAACAGTAAATGTATTGGGCACTAGATTCAATCTTACACAGCTGCCATTGTTGCGTTATGATTTTTTATATTCTTTGTCATCTTAAATTTCAGTACTTGGACAGATTTCAATAGTTTGATTGGTTTTTTCAGTGTCTCTGTTTGCACTGTGATCCCTTTGCATCATTTTAAATTAAAAGTTTTCTTACTGATGGATACTCCTTATGTGAAAGCATTGATAGATAATACGTATAACTGGTGGGAATATGCAAACTACTTCTATTATTAAATATAACTTCAAGGTTCTTGTCACTAATATAAGCCTGAGCAGTCATTTTCTTTTTTTCACAGGGTATTTCTTTAGTATCTTAGTTTATCTTCTGTTCCACTGAAGCTTGTTCATACTCAGTCTAGCATACTTTCCATCACAGAATTATAACTCAGGTAAATAGAGATTATTTACTTTCCTTTGGGTTTTTGTTTGTTTTGGGTTTTTTGTTTGTTTGTTTGTTTTGTTTTTCTTTTTTTTTTTAATTTCAAATATCAACTCACAGTCTCAGCATGAATATTTAAATTTATCCTGCTAACATGATAATTTAAAAGTAATTAAACATCACACATAGTTGACTGACAAGCTGCCTCTGATATACACTTTGAAGATGTGGTTTTATACTTACATATAAACAGTTCTGACTGTTAAAGACAGTGGACTTTTTAGCGGTGATCTTAATGGATCCACGGCTGCTTTGATTTGGTGAAGCTCCATCACTCAAGATTTAGAATAGTAAAACTTAACTATTATTGCAGATCTCCAATCAAACCTGTAACTCATAAACACATATGCATGCACTTAACAAGACCAAGATATTTCACACAGATTTCAGATTTCTGGATACTTTGCTTTCTGAAGGAAGCCAGAGTTCCTCAAGAGGTTTCAGTCCCAAAACAAGACTGTTAAAGATATCAGAAACTAAACTGCAAAAGTCATTACATGATATGGGACTCCATATAAGGAAAAATGAATTCTAATGACTTAACATTATATCTTAACTTTTTAACAATAGAGATTCCTTTCCCACCTGTGTGCATATGAAACAGACATGGTTGTCATGCCAGAGGCATGAACCTCACATGCCTCTGTTGTCAGATCACATAATGAAGGGCATGAAAGTGTAGCACTTTCATCAGAAAAAAAAATATATACTTGCTCTCTATATATTGTTTACCACCACAATTTATCTCTGTTTCCTTCCGTATGGGTCAAGGAAGAATGGGGAAGCCACTGAACTGTTTTTTCTTGGAACATACGAATTGCCAGGGCCACAGTAGCCTGGTGAATATGGAAACCAAGTCAAGGCCAAAGTCAAAAGACTCACCTCTTCTGTTAAATTTGCACACACAGAGGATTTAAATGCCTTTTTTTTCTGTGTGGTTGTTTTCACTCCATAGATCATAACCATATATATATTTCTAGTTGTAGGCAAGTCATTACATGCAGCACCTCAGCACTGCAATTTTTACTGGATCTTAAACAGAGGTTCAATCCCATAGCAGAAGGAAGGGGATCATAATGTTCAGTGAGTGTGTGGATATTTCTAACAGAATGTTAGTATGTTAAACTTAAATGGTAGTATTGTTAATGCCACAGATGATTTATTTAGTTTTCTTTATTGTTTGGTGGTTTTGTTTTTGTTGTTTGGTTTTTTGTTTGGTTTTGTTTTTGTTGTTTTTTTTTTTTTTTTTTTTTTTTTCCCAACAAAAAAACTAAATTNTTTTTTCCCAACAGAAAAACTGAATTCCTGCTTATCTGTAGGGAAAAAAGGAAAAAAAAGAAACAAAAAAGTGGAATGTATCTGTAGGTCTACTTGCAATGTTTATTGTGAATGGATATAATTTCAGTCTTCCCTGTACACTAGCTGACCCACTAAGTCTGAGCAAATGTATACATCTGTGACATAAAGTAGCTTCCCCCCCCCCGCCCCCCCCCCCAGTAAATACACACAGTCAGTTCAAGATAAAGGCAGGGTATATATTTAAAATATACTATGTAAATATATAACATGTATAAGCAGTTAGAAGATTCACCTACTTAAGTGTTTCATTTTCCCCACATGGAATACTTTGTAAGTTCTCACCTAGTAAATTACCTTGCAAGTAATAGCAAGCAATATATAATATAACTGTCAAATTTCTACTCATTTGTCATTTTTAAAAATTAGGGGTATTTTTTATAGTTGTTACCCTAAAGAACTAAAAAAAGCCCTTCATTTTTATTTTGAAAACTGCATGTAGAATCCAGAAAACTCTTCCTTTTTATTAGTGATTTTTTCCCTACACTTAAATGTTGAATAGTCTTATAAATTTAGATCTTTTACACATCCTTTTACCGTCATTTTAATTTTAACCCACACGACAGGACAAAACATCACTGTAAGCTGAGGACATTTTGATAGTCTCCATGAGATTAATTTTTGGTTCTATTCAGAACCAGCAGTTGTTTTTTAATGTCTGACCATACAGCGCAATTTGGTATGCTTACCTTTCGTTCTCATGCCCCATTTGGGCTGGGTAGGTAAGTTGATTTAGATTGCAGACAGCGCAAACTCCTGTGTTCTTAGTATAAACAGAAGCTTTTAATGCCAATCCAGCATAAATCATTAATACCTTCCATTTTACCAAAAATATACTTTGTACTATGACCTGTCTCTAAATATAAGTTTTTGTCTCTGCATTGCCACTGATTTCTTTCACAGAAATGTGGAAGAGGATGTAAGTCACTGTGGTTAAGCATACTAAAGTATTCTCCTTCTCTTTCTCTCCAGTTTCCATGGTAACCCATCAAAACTAATAGAGGCCCATAGAACGTCGTGTTCAGATACAGAACAGTAATACAAAAGGTTCAATTTGTAGTTCAAAACGAAAGTCAAATTACAGTGTGTTAAAATCAGTCTTATAAGTATATGTTTAAAATGTAATAGTTTAGGTAGAAAACTTTAATGTTTTATAGATTATATGTACAGACAAAGCCTTTATAGGAGCCCTACAGATTTAATTTAGAATGTTTGGGGTTTTAAACAGAAATTTTTAGAGTACGGCAAAGAATTTAAAGGCAGATAAATCACTATATATCAAATTATGTGTCAAAGTCATCTGTATTTTCCAAGTGATTTAGTTCATTCTCCAAAGTGTGGAAATTTCTCTAGGAGTATTACAGTAGAGAATCTGGATGGTTGTTGGACAGAGGACACTGGCAAATAAAACAGTTTGAAATTTAAACAAAAAAAAAAAAAAAAAAAAAAACTTCAACCCAGAACAAAGGAAAACAGATCTTGTTAAAACCCAGTCCTACACTTTTCAGAAGGAAAACATGGGGAAAAAAAATTGACAAAACTTTAGTAGATAAACTAATTTTACCTAAGCCTACTTTCAAGAAAAATTGTACTTATAAATCCTTGTAGAGTAATGACTTCTAAAAATTGCAGTGAAATTGTTAAACAGTTAAGGGTCTAGAAATGTGTAGTGTGCTAGTTATGTTAGATGTAAGACACCGGGATAGTATGTGAAAATGTATTTCTGCCACTTTAAGAGTAACCTCTTTGTTACAACGTTGTTCTATCTTTAATGATGTTCACCACTAAAATAACTAAACCCCATGCAGTTATTTGAACTCCATTTAAGCAAGACTTATCAGTTAAAGTCCATTTTGACATATCCTGGTTTTTCATTTTCATTTGCCCCTTTTTGTTGTGGCAGCACAAGCATTTAACCTAACTCACAAGCAAGACATTCACCTGAAAGGAACTTAGAAAAAAAAACACCCTCAGATAAATTAATGCCTCTATTTAATTCACCATCAAGATGCAAAGATCTCCATGAAGACTGTATGAGTATGGGAAAGAGAGTTGGAAGAGACAACTCAGTCTTTGGCAGTGGTGGTAACTTTCACATATGTCAAACTGATACATCCTTACCAAGTCAGTTCCAGTTTGCCTTTTTGATCCACATAAATTTCCGTTGACCTATTGATTAAATTCGTAGCTACATCTTTTCCTAGCGTAAAGATGTCTGGTTGAATGAATTTTGTTGGAACTGCATTGACTTAAATAAACCCAAACTGCTGTTGAAGACCATTAAGCCCATTTGATAATCTATCCCTAAGAATTAGCCTGCTCTAATGTAACTTGTTTCCCACAGCATTCTTCTGGAGAAACTTGACTTGGATGAGTGTACTCTTCACAGGGTGAGAAACCATCTAGCTGTCCAGGACCAAAAAGTTGTGATGAACGAGTTAAATCCAGTTGGTAGCCAGTCACAAGTGGTTTTCTCCAAGTCTCAGTACTGGGGCCAGTTCTGTTTAATGTCTTTATTATTGATCTGGATGAGGGGATTGAGTGCACCCTTAGCAAGTTTGTAAACAACAGGTTGGGAATAAGTGTTGATCTGTGTGAGGTAGAAAAGCTCTACAGAGGGATCTACATTGAATCAATGGGCCAAGGCCAATGGTATAATGTTCAACAAGGGTAAGTGCCAGGTCCTGTACTTGGATCACAACAATCCCATGCAAAGCTACAGGCCTGAGGAAGATTCTATGTTTCTAAGAATGGCTGGAAAGCTGTCTGGTGGAGAAGGTGCTGGGGGAGGATTCATTTGAATATGAGCCAGCAGGATTTCCAGGTGGCCAAGAAGATATCAGGAAAAAAGATCTTCACAGAAAGGGTTCTCTGGAAGAGGCTTCCCCAGGAAGTGATTAAGTCACCATCCCTGTGGGCATTTAAAAGATGGGTATATGTGGCTTTTGGGGACATAGTTTAGTGGTGGACTTGGCTGTGCTAGGTTAACAGTTGGGTGTGATCATCTAATGGGTCTTGTCAGACCTAAATAATCCTCTGATTCTTTATAAACTGAAAATAAAATTATCTATTCTGCCTGTTCGGTTTCAACTAGTAGGTACAGAGCAGATAGTGCATCTGTGGGGTCTCTTCCAACTCTGGCCATTCTTTGATTCTATGAAAATTTCATAAATCTCACTCATCTCAGGTCTTATACAGTTTATCATGCTGGACAACCAAGTATGAATACTAGTGTCGTAATAGTGGAAATAAACTATTCATAAAACTTAATGCAGGTTTAGCAAAATCCAGGTTTAATTAACACGCGTTTTGGAGATGTTTTCTGTGATCATGGGTGAAATAGAATATTTTTTTTTGCAGGCAAGAAATTCAGATCTGGAATTTAGTTGCAACTTTCACAGATTAGAAAAATTAACTGTCCTGAAATATTATTAAGGACTCCAGTGATGTTCCTTATCAATCTGACATCAGTTTATACTTCATTAGTAAACACAGTTCATGCATGCCACTTAAAAAAAGGAAAAAAAAATCTTAGACTGAAGCTCTTTGCCTTATTTATACTGGTTTAGGTACTCACTGGAGGAAAGCTCCAGCGTTAAATGATGTCTGAACATATCCTACACATCTAATGCACTGTTTGAGGACACTGTCTGGCTGTCATGCTCATGTAATAACTTATATCCATCAACAGCATTTAGGTTTTTGTGAGTTTATGGAGCTAATCACCAGTCTTGATTCTGACAGCTGATAATGAGACATTTTTACACACTGTAGTTGGTTATTCACTAACTCAGAGGACAATTAGTCTTTCTTTCTTTTTTTTTTTTTTTTTTCCCCCTTATAATGGATGCATTCTTTGACATGTTTAAATTTCTGATATCAATTGCAAAATTATTAGTGAAAATATGACTGCTGCATAACAAATCCAGAAGTGATGCGTTTGGAAAATAAATAAGTGAATACAGCAGTGACACAACTTTCAGTATTAGCCTCTAATGAGAGTGTGAAAATAGGAGTGATAAATGGAAACATCACAAATAGGTTTTGCAGATGCTTGTCATTGTCATCTGAGCAAACTACAGAGAAAATGTTAGTAGCCCAGGGAAGAAATCCTTATAATAGTCGAATAAAGGGAGATTATTTCAAGGAGGGTAATAAAAAGATGAAATAAGAATTGTTAGAGAACTGAACACAGTAAGTAATAGAAAGAAGTGTGTACCAAAACCTATCAACAATGAACATTATTATCCTGCATACTGGAGAAGGAAGTAAGTACCTCATTTGGAAGACTTGAGGGACCAACTTCACTTGTAGAAAACCTCTTCATTAGGCTAGATAAAGACTCTTTAATGTTAACCCATAAGCTCTCAGTTGTCTCCTCATTCATTCCCAGCTGGAGCTCCATGGACTTCAGCTGCTGTTTCACATAAGGGGCAAATCCCCTTCTTTTTTTTTCTGTCCTGTCTTTCCTAAAGAGCTTGTATTCCTCCATTGCAACATCCCAGTCATGGGAGCCATCCCATCTTGTCTCCACGATCTCAACAAGATCATAACCCTGCAAATGCACACAGATCTCTAACTCATGTTAATACCCGTGCTGCATGCACTAGTGTCTTCATTAGCAAAGCCTGAGTCATACCTCACTGATGCTGTGAAAGCAAACCTTAAATGAAAAGTCCATGAACACCCCTTTTAGGTTCATCTTTATCGCAACATCATAGCTTTTCCTACCAGGCACTGCATGAACTCTGCAAGCATTCAATTAAAGCAGTGAGAACTTGTTTAGGAAATGAAGAGAAGGAAAAGAAAATTCCAACTTCTTTTCTGGACAGGAATGTTCTGTAGCATTTCAGAAGGAACATGGTTCTGTCCATTTTCCACAGCTTTTCTGTTACTTTCTTGTTTCTAACTGTATGCCAAAATGGCACTCCCTTCCAAGAGGAACTAAATAAAAAAAAAAATAAAAAAAATCCAAACATTCTTAACAGGAAAACAGGAATACTGTTCTCTTCTCTTTTCCTTCAAGCTCTCAAGGATTCCTCAATAATAGATCAGAAAAGTGAGGGCATAACTCTTAAGAAGTGTGTACCAGCAGACTTTTCAGGAGATCGTTGCCTTATGCTTGTTTTTAGAGAAACTTTTTATGTATTGTATTGTCATCTTCAGCCAACTCATTGGTTTATATATTTTAATTTTTTATGTAATTAAGTGGGGGAGTATTATGTTATTTTTAATAGGATTAATTATATTTTTTATTTGCAACTGTTCACATATGTAACATTTTCAGTTTGGAGTTTATTATTGATTCAATTTTCTTCAGTTATAATAAGAGATCACAGAATGAAAGTGTTTAAAAGTGACACTGGCAGCATGTTTATTTGGGTTTTGTAATTTAGGAAGGCTGTGTTGACTGGCAACTTACTGTCCACTTATTGCAACAGGATAGCCTCTACTCTCAGAGAGAAACTACTTAAACATTCCTCCACCACACCCACACTATTGTACCTACTGACCATATATAGTGCAATTAATTTGGCAATTATGTCTAAAGGGCTGCTGCACAGGTGACTTAGCAAATTTGTGTCTCCTCTTGAGTTGCCACTAGAAAAAGAGATGTGTTTGCTATAAGAACAATTCCAATAGCCTTAAACTGTTTAATTTAATTCCAAAAGTATCCTCAGAAACTGTCTGTGGGTTAGATTAATTTTACTAGCAGTAGTATTAACAGTGCCAGCCCACTTTTTTTTTTCCAGGATGTCCTTCTCCTCTCCTTTCTTGTGTGACTAGATATATACCTGTAGATAGGGAACGTGGTCTAGACTGATTAGAGAAGGCAAGAAAAATTAATGCAGCTGGCAGTCAGATTCTGAGAGATCAAATAACTGCAACCATAAGCCAGTTGCATTGACATGGTAGGGCAACCAAACAAGAATCACTGGTAAAAGTACAGCAGTAGCTAAAAGTGCTTTTTATAAGTATGGCTTTTTTATTATTATTATTTTTTTTCTTCATCATATGAATAGTTGTGATACAATCTGGATAATTTCCTTTGTAACAGTTTTTTAAAGCCTGGAAATGTGATATCTAGTTATGTGAAAAATCTTAACTACCAGTTTTTTTATGTACGAGACATGAAGAACAGTAAAAAAAAATTCCTGAAAACCTGTAGGTCACATCTGGTAAACAGATGTATAGGGATTTGAGTATTTAGTTGTTTTTTGGGTTTGGTTGTTTTTTTTGTTTGTTTTGTTTTGTTTTGTTTTGTTTTGTTTTTAATTTGGGTTTATTTGTTTGTTTGGGAGAAGTGTTTGTATTTTTGTTGGTTGTTTTTGTGTGTGTGCTAACTTTCAATTTTGCCTAATCTGTAATTTGGTTTTGCATGATTGGGATCTTACATTGCAGAGTGATACCCCCTAACTATTTCTTTGTAACCAAATAGAGCTACATTTTCTAAAATGAAAGATATGCTGTTTAACTTCATTTATATGTGTGTATGGGAAAATATTTATAACATTTCTATTCTTTATATCTGTTGTGACTGATACTTGTTTGCTCTTTGTTTGTCAAGGGTTCCTGCAGCTTACACCTCACCTGAAATCATAATCCTTTTTTTTTTTTTTTTTTGACCTGATTATAATTTCTATGGCAACCAATTGTAATATCAAAATGGAGCATTTTGCCTTCAAGTAGGGAATAAGCAGCAGGATGTGATTCTTAAAGTGCAAGACTTTTCTGAAATCTCAACAAAAATAGTATTGTCACATTTAATAGCTTTCCCCTCGCCCCCATAATTTCTCAATCACATTCATTCAGTTTACAATTGAAACAGGTTTTCTGACTGCCAGCCCTTTAAATTAGGTCTGGGATTTGGAAGCTTATTTGTCTTCTATCTGACTCATAGATCACCAATAATAAAGATTTTTTCAGGTCGAGTATTGCCTTCAGATTCACTTGTGCAACTCCATTATTTTCAGTCAGGTTGCATAAATGTAACTGAAGGCAAAACACCAAAAACAGTGGACTTGAAACTGAAACTTTTAGTTAACAATTGTAGTGATTGTGTTCTGACCAGGAAATTATGCAGTGCACTCTCCCAGATCTGTATTGTTTCTACTTAAAATTATTTTCTGCCTATAAGACCTCCCTGTTGACATATTTGATTATAAACAAACAACAGGCCAAAGCGACAGATTATTGCCTAAAGTCAATTTTGAGACTAAAGATGAAGCTCTCTTTATAAGGTATGTTTTGCATTTAAAAAAATCCCAAACCTTTTATCTTTTTCTGCTTGTTTCCCCTCCCCCCGCCCCCCCATTCTTAAGTAAAAGGTTCCCATTGTCATCTCTGCACTCTCCGTCCATCTGCATCTTTCTAGAATGAAGTTGCTAGAAACTTCATTGTTTTCTTGGTTCTCTTGCAGTGCTCTATTAAGTACAAGATGTCAGGGGCCTGAGGGCTGTAAGAGGCATTGCTTCCCTTGCTGAGCCTCTTCTGGGGCTCCCCTTACCTCGCTCATGGCCCAGGACCCTATTTCAACCTCTGAGGGTTGTCACTGTCCCTGTACAAGTGATTCCACAGCAGGGGCAGACTCCAGCTCCCCATGGCCCTGCCCTGTCCAGCCATGGGTCTCACATACATCCTAACAAGCATTGGCCCATCCCTAGGGATGCCCATGGCCGCCACTTCTCCCAGCGCCCCCCAGGCTGCCCCACTCCTGGCTGAGGTGGTGAGACAGGTCCTGCCTGCCTAGTACCCCAGGTAGCCAGCCCCCAGAGACCCCCCAGCCACACAGTGCCTTAACACAAGACAGTGTCATTGTTGTTCATATACTTGTTTTGTTAGTTTTCAGTTAAAGGCAGCAACTTTTGGGAATGGTGCAATTGTAATTCAATAATTGTGGTGTTGATTTGATTTGGGTTGCCTAAAGCAGCCATTGAACTGTTAAGTTCTCTTGAAAAAAGGAGTGTTAAAATATTTAAGGCAGCAAGTTAAGAGTAAGGCATAGTACAAATGAAAAACATGCTCGAAGAGCTAAGGGCAGTTTTAATTTAAGTGAAAGCAGCATTGACCTGGCAGTTGTACGCTAGGAGAGTTCATGCTTCACTTTTTGCTTAAAGGCAAGACTAGTAATCGATGGGGGCTGTTGTGCCTCTATTTGGACAAAATATTGAAGAATCTGTTTTTGCATTAATCCTTCACCTTCACAGATGACCTATCACATGACTTCACATTCCCTAATCTTGATAAAAGTTTCCCTGCAATTTCTACACGGATTAAACCAAGTAAAAAGAGTTATTTTTCTACATAGGTTCCAAGTGTACACCTTAGGTTAGGTTCACACTTAACATTTTTTCAAAAGATACAGGGTTCTGCACAAGCTTTTTCTTTGGTTTTTTTTTTTTTGGTTTTTTTTTTTCTTTTTTTCTGTCTATAAGCAGTGAGAGTAATCAGAGAAAGGATTTAAATGATACTCAGATCTGGGTTCAATGTTCATTCTGCTCGCAAATTAAAACATGTATATTACTTACTTTACATGTATATTACTTACTTTTCAGAGCTCCAGCTTCAGGTATACAAAATATATTTTCACTCAGTAAATTACAAAATTCTTTGGAATGTTTCTGACCTAATATTAGATGTGTAAAAATTAATTGTCCAAGTCAAAGTAAAGGATTTTGGCTTTCTGGTATGCTCACTAGAAGGAAATAGAAACTTCCAGAAAGTGCTTCATCTCCCCTTAGACATATATTTCAGGATAACATAAACCATTTGAAGGTACCTATTTCCATTAACTACAAAGAAAATGTAGAATTACTAGCTTTCACTTAGACAATTAAATTCTTTGTTGCCAGCTGAGGCTAAACCATGACAGTACTACACAGAGATGTGTAAAAGCTCAATCTATTATAGTTTAAATAATGTGAACTGATTAGAACTAAATAGACAGAGCAAGATAGGACGTGGAGAGAAAAACTTCTTTTTCATTGGGGTAGAGATGCTTGGAGAGGCCACTTGCAACTTTCATTTTAATAAAGTTTAATTTTTTAAAACTATGTAAGAACAAGCTGTTCTAAGAAGCTCTCATTGCTTACTTAAAACTTACTTCTTGTCTGAGGTGCAAAGATACAATCGCTTGAGCACAAGCTATACAGTCTCATCTGAGTACAGAACATAATGAATCAGTGTACCAGGGTGGGGGGAACCTCTGCTTCATGACTGGGTATTCTCAAGATTTCCAGCTTTTGAAAAACCTGGAAGTAGGTTTTTACCACTACCAGTGAAGCTTCCCTTACTTCATTGAGTGAAACCTGTTTCATATTCATAGAATTTAATGCAAAATTAATCCAGTGGTCACCTTGGTCACTTCCCAGTGAAGTACATAGTCCTGGCACTGTCTCTTTGAGCTCTCACAGACTGGCCACGCTGATAGTTTTAAACAGTTTTGTCCTCTGTAGAAGGATGATCACCTCCAGACTGCCTTGTGGAAATATCTCTGGTCTCTGCTAACTCCTAGATGTGTCCTGAGTGTACTAGCTAGCAAAGGCCAAAGCCATGGTAATGATGATGCTAACAGTAGAGCAGTGTGGATCGTCACTGGCCAGTGCTCATCTCTCTATCCTGGCCTTATTTATTTAATTTTTATTTGCGTAGTCACAGTGTCAGAATCTGGGTGATGACGTTAATCTGTAGTGATTGGAAAGACAGGTCCTCCCAGAGGGCAATTGAGAGCTCCACTGTAAGGTTCTGACTCTGAATTGAAAACGATATTCAACCAAGTCAGTTTTAGGTGTCTCTTTTCTCCAGGCCTTCTGTTGAGACAATACTTTTGCCATTTCAATTGCATATTACCCAAAAGATCATACATAAGGTTCTCATTGTTTCCAACAGGAGCACCTTCCAAACTAAAAGGAGATGGTTTTATTGATAGTTACAAATAAATTACCCAAATTCTTTGACGTTACTTATTTCTTTTATTTCTATTCCAAAATGTCTTTAACTGTTCTCTGTAAAAATCTTAAACTGTCTAAATGTATTGTCACAAAGAGCTTCCTCAGGAAAATGTCACTTAAGGGGAAATTTCCTTTCCTCTCAATTGTGAACTCTTCAGGTCTTTTCTTGTGTTTAAGAAATGTAATATGATGGATGAGTAATATATCATGAAATAGTGCCAGGGCCCTGAGGGCACTATCAGCCCTAACAGTCCCTGCCCACATCCCTCAGGACTTCCCCTGCACTGTTCATGACCCAGGAACCCATATCAGGTCCCCAGGGCTATCAGACCCTACCCCTGTGATGTCACAGCAGGGACACTGTTCAGCTCCTCACAACTCTGCCCTGCTTAACCATGGGTCCTGCTGAGCCAGGCCCACCTACAGTCCCACATCCCTGCCCAGCATTAGCCCATCCCAAGGGAGGTGCCTGATACCTGGGGACAGGGGACTGGGACTCCCCCAGTCTGCCCTGCTGTCTCACACAGCTCCCAACTCCAGAGAATTTTATCCCCTGCTTTACATAGAGGATTACTGATCCTATCCAGGAGTTATATTTTCATTTTTTTGTACTTAGTCATGATCAAATGCTGGATTAGCATACGCTTTTCTTGCCAATAAGGTCCCTTGGTAGCAGACCAAAGCCATTATTACCCTCCTGGTAATAATGATACAGTATTACCATGAATCTTGGTATGAAATGCCTGAACATTTTGATGCTTACCATTCACTTTTGGCCTGGTGATCCTCACCATCCTCCTCGTGTTGTTTTGTGTCTGGTCAGTGCACACAGAGAGAAATACATTCTGCCAGTGGACAGGTTCTGACTCCTTCAGTGATATAGATGTTTGCAAGACAGTCCATCCACCACTGGCAGCAGAGTTGTGGCTTAGTTGCCCAAGCTGTTGATCATAGTGGGATTGTACCAATAAATTCCTAGAGTTTTTCACTCACTATTATGTTGTTTAATCACCTAACATTGAAGGACTCTGTGTTTTAGACAAATGATGCCCTGCCTAGTTTGATGATTGATGCTCTGACTAACTTGAAAATTTGGTAGATTTTATCCACACTGATACCTGTAAGCAGTGAATGTTCTCCAGGGGGTTCCCCAGCTTGAGATGAAGAGTAAGAAAGAAACAATGCTACTAGCAAAGTCCTTCTAGTATCTCAGACTACTCCTTCATCATCAGGGTTTTAAAAAATGATTTTATTAAAGTGTTCTTTCAATACCACATCCCTTTGTCCTCCTAAACTAAACGCCAGAGAACTAGCAAGTCTTGAAATGACACAGACCCATCATTTGTGCTAAATGATATTTATAATAACTAGTATAGGAGATAGAAAACTCCCACATGTTTGAATGTGTGATGAAGGATGTCATAAGCTCCTGGATAATCCCAGTGAATACTGAATTGTCAAGTTACAATTTTTTCCTATTTCACTTTGTGTCAGACAGCCTGAGCAGACTGTTTCTCACCACACATCGTTGCATCTTCTCTTCCTGCCGATTGCAAGTCATTGCAGGATAGTTGTCTGGCCAGGCAGCCTGATCCATAAGCCAAAATTAATGAGCTAAGCAGATGAGTACTCAAGTGAAACTCTGTTAATTTACATGTGAGAATGCTATGTTCCTCTTGTTTTGTTTTGGAGTTGTTTTTTTTTTTGTTGGTTTTTTTTTTGTTTGTTTGGTTGGTTGGTTGGTTTGGTTTGGTTTGGTTTGGTTTTTGTTTTGTTTTGTTTTTTGTTTTGGGTTTTTTTTTGTTATAATTTACAAAAGACACTAAATGCAGTGACAATAGTAAAGGAGAAAGTAGTTATTCAAAATATCTTTATCTTTAAATCTAGAAAAAGTTAAAAAAATATAAAATTCATTTCCAGTCAACAGTATCCTTTTTTAAGAAACCATTTCCAAATTCTTGGTGTAATTAAGGTACTGGTCAGCAAATTGGTCCTCTGTTCAGCTCTCATAGCTTTCACAAATTTTTTTCATGAATTTAGTTCAGTCACTTAACCTCAATTCTCAATTTGAACAAGACTGATGATTATCCTATACCTAGCAGAGGTAATTAAGAAAAATCATTGTTCCTTCAGTTATGTTTGTATAGCACTGAGCTGAGAGAAGTAGTCTAACCACTGTTAAATTTCTATAAGCAGTATGACTAAGGCTTAGATTTGAATGAGAGGATTAAATTACTTTTGGGATGATATGCATAATCATATAGCTATAGAATCATATAGGATGAAAGGAACCTCCAGATATCACCTAGTCCAGCATCTTGCCCAAAGCAGGTCCAGTTAGAACAGCCTGCTCGGGGATGAGCCCAGTTGAGCCCTAAGTGTCTCCAAAGAAAGAAATTTCACAGTCTCTCTGGGCAATCTGTTCCAGTGTTTCACCACCTTCAGGTATTTTTAGTTTCCTTACGTAAAGTCAGAATTTTCTGTGTTCCTGCTTCTGTTTACTGCCTCTTGCATTTCTACTGTGCACCTCTGGGAAAACTCTGGTTCCATCTCCCTTATAATCTTTCATTAGACAGCCATTAAATATCTCCAAATCTTTTTTGCTGTTAGAGGTGGGTTTTTTGTTTATTTGTTTCTTTTAGCTTGGTTTGTATTTAATTTTAATTTTATTTTTGGTTTTGGTTTGGTTTGGTTTGGTTTGAGTTTTGGGTTTTTTTAATGCTGAACAAATCCAACTATCACAACCTCTCCTCTTTAAATATATATGTCTTAACTCTGTGATTACCTTTGTGTGCCCCCACAGGACTCAGCCCAGTACGTCCATGTCTTTTTTGTACTGAGAAGTTAAAAACACAGATAAAGAAAAGGATAATGAAAATATCAGGCTACCATGTTGATCATTGCCCTGTACATTACCTTATTTTCTCCCAAATTTTTAATAGTCACAGTAAGTGTTAAACAACTATAATTAAAACTTCTAAATTTAAAGGCTCAACATAGGTAAAATTCAAATCTTAAACAGGGTTTTGGGCATTAAGTGCCAATAAAAGTTAGTTGGATTTTGATACAGGTCATCAAAATTATTTCAGCACCTAATCCAGTAGCAGTACAAATATTTCTAAGTTCCTGTTTTTCATGATCTGAAAGTATTGTTCATAGTAATATTGTAGTTGACAAGAAAAAAACGTTTATAAAATAAGAAGAAAAAGGAACAAGAGAAAGAAGATTACATTCTTGTACTTAGATATTAAAATGATATTCTTGTACATTGTGCAACTCAGTACTATCAAGAATAATTGGACAATGAATTATTCCAATTTCAGATTTTTTTTTAATCAAGGTAACACTTTGTTAAAAGACACATGCTTTGTCCTTCAAGGTGAATTATCCTTTCACTTTTAATGTTTTAAATTATAATAACCCAAGATAATGTAAGTCCATGCGTAAAAATGTAGAAACGCATGCATCCATACTGTAGACCAATTTTGCTTCAGTATTACGTATTGATTTCGATGGTCATCCATTAGGAAAATACACAAAGAAAAGAATGTAGTCAAGTATTCCTTTCACAGGCAAGGTTCTTCTTAGCATCAGGTGGATTGATGGAATTTTTAGGAATAGAGAGTCTTTTTTCTTTTGACTCATCCTCTGTAAACTCATTTCATTGTAGACAGAATAACAACAAATGCTTGGCTCCATATCCAACTGTAAAATTTCAAGTATCTGTAATGATATTGAAATTTTATGGTCAAAATGCATCTCTTGTTCTTTTATACAGTGATTCCTTTACAAGTAATAATATTAAGCCAACATTCAGGGTAATAAATAAAAGAATCTTGTCTGTAGCCAGTAGCAATTTCTCCTTTACTTCAATGGACTTTGAATCATATTACACAGCAATAACATAATATGTTATGTTTATTTCTTCACAGTGAAGAATGTGGGGTTTATGTATGTGCGTGTCTAAATATTTTGAGGCATTTCATAAAAGTTAAACCAATGTTATGACAGCTACTCTAAACCACAAAACAGAAACTAGATCTAGTCATTAATATCTCTGTCAGCTTCTTGTTTGTAATACTATTTTATTTGAGATCTTTCCTTGCCTCTTGCTTTTAAGTATCAACTAAAACCCTAGGATTCTTTTTTGGTTTACTTCTATTCATTTTTTTAAATTAATAAAAAACTGGATTTTATATATAAAAAAAATTAAATTAAATCAAACAAAAATGTAACAGCACAAAAAAATTTAAGTAGTCCCATTTGCAAAGTACTTACACATAGTTTTCTTTTGGCGGAGCCTTTTTCTTCCACTATTTGCTTTCAATATTTTATTGTACTTTATATACATATACATATATATACATATATATGATTATGACTTTATAAAACTTCACTACTACTGCTTTGGACAGAAGTTAGTTTGCATTTACACAGTTGTAATATAAACATTTTAATCTGTTCTACTCTGGAAATAATTAGTAATAATATGAGTGAATAAATAGTAAATGAGCAGCACCGCTGTTTGGAATAGAAAGAATCTGGCTATGTAAGTGTAGGTATCACAGAGCTGGGGGAATTCTTAGAATGTGAGTCATGCAGAATAAGGACTTATTCTGCATAGCATCTTAACACTATGAAGAAGGCAAAGTTTGGACATTATGTGAAGAGAAATAAGGAGCTTATCCTAATAGAGCATTAATTTTTAACAGTTCAGCAACCCTTAGCATCACCCCTAGCATCAGTATTTTGCAGTAAATAAATTGCTAAATGTACAAATACAAGATGCAATCCTGTAAGTGATTTGGCTAAAATTCTCTAAAGTAGTCAACACTGCGCTAACTTTCAGAACGAGGAGGTTACCGTGCTTTAGTAGAGCTCTTTTTGTGAGAGAAACCCTGTTAACTACTTTTAGGAGTTAGTCATGTGTCTGCAGGATATTCAAGCAAGAAAATAAGTTGCAATGAGTTTTTAAACTTAAGAGCCTATGAACTATCCCAATTTGGGTTTAGAAATCATTTTCCTTGGGAATAACATGGAAGTGTGAAAACAACTTAATTTAACCTCCAGAAAAACTTTGAAACCTCCCCCATTTTCCCTCACCTGCAAGTTTATTTAACCGTATAATTTATAAACCTTTGTTTGAAGGGTAAATTGAGGCATGTACCCTTTTGTTTTGGAAGTAGTCAAACTTGTAAAGGTTATTATATCAATCTAATTAACTGAACTTATTTGCAAACAAAGCTTTTGTGTGATCAACAATAACTAATGGTGTATAGCTCAGTTAGATACATTCGAGATACAGCCACATAAATCTTCAGAAGCAGTTAATAAACAGGGTTGTCACTGTAAATGCAATAATAAGAGACTTCTCTGTGAATACTTAAGAACCAGAATTTGCAAAATGTGATAATGCCAGGAATGGTATCCTTTCTCTCCATCCTTCCATTTCTCCATACTAAACACACACAAACTGCAATGAGACTCCTCACTCATATGAGAGACAGTCGCAGTAGGTTCTAAGATAACTCTTTGGACAACCTTGCCAGTAAATGAATGACACTTATTGCAGCATTGTTAAGACCTGTCACTTACTGAAATAACAGTTGAAATGGCTCTGCAGACAGTGTCCCCATGGGACTTCTAGCTGCTCTTACATTGATAAAGAGGAATAAGAAGGCCCAGACAGTTAAGGCATTAGGGTATCCTTGTCACCTTGAACAGTGAAGTACTTTGTTAGTTTGGATGACCTGAGTAAGAACACATTGACCAATTTAGTTACATAAGCGATCATTGTTAATATTTTTAAACTTATGTAGGTAAGGTAAATAAATAAAAAGGGAAAAAAAGGGGGAAGGTTAGAAAAATCCAGCTAAAAATAATTTGAGATAATATTAAATAAGTCTTTTAATTTAACAGCCACCTTAATTGTCAATCTTTCAAAACAGACACTGCTCTACTTAATTATTTAGATCACACTAAGTTTCATTAAAAATATTCCTTTTGAAAGGAAATTTAATGAACTGAAATGGGCTGATCCTCAGAAAAAAGCATAACAAATCTAGAAAGTGCAATTGCCTCTTACAAATTTGTTGTGGGATGATGGCAATCTAAAACAGAAAGATGCAAGCTTTTCAGCATTCCCAGTAAGTCTGTAGTGCATTGTGTTATTGGTAAAGGTATATCTTTGTTTCCAAGAAAAAGGCAGCAGGTATTTCTGCATTTACAGCAATGGAATAGATTACTATTGTGCTGACTTGATCACCTAAAACAGAATTTTGTTTAGATGGCAAAAACGAGGTAGGTAAGAAGAAAAAAAATTCTAATTTACAGTTTAACACAGAGGAGGTGAAGGATATAATGGATGTCTCATATCAGGTAATGTTGCAAAAGAGATCAAACAATATCTCAGGTTCAAGGCAATTCAAAGGACTCACTATGTTTGCCAAAATCTTTAGTAAGTCTCACCCCTTCTGCCCATGCATTTTCCTTCCATCATTATTAGAAGGCTTAAAGTGAAAAAGAAATCTTATTGGCTCATTACATTGTAGAATTATTTATTGCTTCATTAATTGCAGTCTCTTGCTTTGTTTCTTACTCTTGTCTGCCAGATGCCGTGTTAACATGGTTCCTGGGATTTGTCAATATCTGTTTTGATTTGATATCCATTTGTTTTTCTGTCTTTCATTTTTGTTAACCTTATGACAAGCTTAATCTATCAAGCTGATCTGATCTGTTGTGCTATGCACAACACTGTTCTCTTCAAACTAGACAGGCTAACAGTTGTTTATGTAAGCACTGTGATTTTTTTTTTTTGTCTTCTTTCCTTTTACCATAAGAAAGAAGAAATAGTGTAGAGAAATTGGTTGTGTATTTTCAAGTTGCTAACCTCTGAAAAATACCCTATTTCTCCTATCAGTGTAGCACATTATGGAAATAATGTAAAGAGAAAAAAAATCACTAGGTGCCTCTAACTTTAAATTCCACTAAGGTGAGTTACACCTCATCTTTGCCTTGGTGTGGCTTCTGTTTTCTTTTCTTGTTCATTGCCCTACACCATAAATTCTCCAAATATGCTATTATTGTCTTCTCATTCCTTTCCCTTTTTCATGCACTGATTATGAAATGGTACGCTACTTCCCCAACATTATATGGCTCATTAATCTGATACATAGGTGGCAAGCCAGTATAGAGACATAAAAGTGCTGATTTTTAAGGGGATGGGAAGACTCATCAAACACTTACTGAGGAAAAAAATCGCACCTTTCTGTTGATTGCAGTGTCCACAGACCATATTCTTTTTCAGTGAGGTTGTAGATGAGAGGTAAGTTAATTGGAATACCCGTACAACTGAGCACTTTCAAACAGTATTACAATGCCAACTTCTCAGAGAGAACTTAATACATTGATTAGTATGCTTCCAAACCCCCTTGTTAATTTCCATTTTTGTTGTGGGGTAAGAAACCCATTTCAGAACTAGTGATAGCCATCCCACTAATTCATGCACGTATAACTTAACAGAAATGCTGCTGGTTTTCATCCTCCTCCAGATGCAGGCACTGGTGGGCAAATAACTAATACCTTGTGGAAGGTAAAAAATTCTTGTAATCCACACTCTAATACATGGATTTGTTTTATGCAGTTGCAATAGACACATCCTTCACTCCACCGTAACCATTCATTATAATCATTGTGTGACTCAAGAAGAACCAGCTTTGAACTTGAGAATGGAGAGACTCTAGTCCACATCCTAACAACACTATGATTTTTTTCAGAAAAAGCTTTAGCTCTTTTATGATAAGATGGCAGCACGTACTGACTTAAATGCTCAGAACTTTGGTGAGTTCAGGAAAGGTTTTCAGATCATCACTTATTTCCAACATACACGCAGCATTGTTAAGTACTGTGCATTTCATTAAGTATACTCTGACCCAGAGTATCATATTTTACTAACAGATTTTGAACTGCATAATTTTCTTGAGGTTGTTTGTTTTGTTTTGTCTTGTTTTCAATTCTGTAAAAGCTGTGTAATGCAATAATTACAGGAGGGAAAGTGAAGAAAAATACAGATCATTTGCCCAAAAGAGTGCTTCTGCAGCCAACAGTATTATTTGGTACTCACTTTTTGTATTTTCTGTGTCAGAATTATTTTGAAGTACGTAAGATGCTTATTTCTAGTGTTCTGTGGTTGGTTGTTGTTTTTTATTCTTCATTTTTCCCATGTTCCCATCTGATGCCTTACTTTAAAAAAGGGGGAAAAGGAATAGATGCAATGGAAGAGTTTTGTAGCAGATCTAAAAAAGTAGAGTTTTTGGGGAAAGCATGGCTGATATGAAGTGCCAAAGAAAATGGTAGAGTTCTTTTGGTATAGTCTGAAGGAAAAACAATCTCACATGAGAGAGGCACTTTAAAATGATAGATATGATGCTCTCTGTCTTTTGGATGATTGGAATTTTTCCGCAGTAAGAATAAGCTTTTTAATTTTAATCTCAATGTTAAACTACTATGCACTTCTATGTGTGTCCAACTGTCTGCTTTGACATGTTCTAACATAACTTGCACCCTGTAATATATTATTCATGTATAAGGAATAAAGTATTATAACTTTTTAAAGGGTAAAAGTGGCTTTCCCACATTCACCGTTTCAGAAAGTTAGTGGATCTTTCTGTTTCTGGTCTCAGTGTTTATAAAAGATCACATTAGTAAAAATGCTTCCTTGAAAAAAACAACAAACCAAACAAACCACAAAAAACCCCAAACCAAAACCAAACAGAATTTTGCTCAAATAGAGGTATGTAAGATAATGGAAAAAAATACAAGTTTCATAAACTACTCCAAGTAAAGACATGCATTCATTTCACAGAAACAGAAGTGTCTTTTCTATTTATTTGTTTATTGACCACATTTTTTCATTCATTTTTGGTATTAATGAGTTCCATGCAAAGAAGAAAGTGACAGTAGGAAAATCCATAGATGGTTGCATGATGTTGTAAATTATAAGAACATATTATCTTTGATAAAATGTCTATGCCAGCAAGAATGTGAAAAATGTTTAAATAATTTCTGGAACTATTGAGCTTTGGAGTCATCTGATGTGCTACAGGAGATCATTTTCCAATCATATCTTCTGTTATTCTCTCAGCTGGAAAACCTTCTTCTCTGACTCACATCTGTTTTTAAAGGCCTAGGTATATTATAAGATTCAGTGGCAAAAATAGGTACTTTCCAGAAAAATTAGATGAAGGATCGACACATAAGCCAGATAAAATCATCCTTCATAGTAAAGAGAATAATACTGTAGCAATAATATGATAGCCTAAACACATGTCTATACTAGCACTTAAGATGGCTTCATGTATTGCTGCAAAAATAGTGTGACTGCTCTTATGACCTGCCTGCTCCATGTATCTTGAATCTTCTAGTGTCTTTAAAATGGCACTAGTTGCCTATATGGACAACCAAAGCCAAAGACTATAACGCAGTCCAGTCATAACCACAGGCTCAAAAAAAAAAAAAAAAAAAAAAAAAAAAGTCTTTGTAATCAACAGACACAAAGCAATACAATCAATACAGTTAATGAAGGAAGGGAAGTCATGTAAGGAAGAACTAGTGGTGAGACTCCACTGACTAAATATCATCATTGGCATTTAGACACCTAGTGCAGATGTGGACACTAACAGGCAGGCACCTGTATAAAGGCATTCCATTTTGCAATGGAATATAGTCCTATATTTATGTATCACATAAAAGGAGGTCATTGTTATGGGAGCATTCAGAAGACTGGCAATTAGACCAATGTTAAACATAAAAGAAAACTTTTTTAGCTTAACTTTTTAATAACACTCTGCTGTCTAATTGTCTCCGGCTATGCTACAACAGTGTTACAAAGTGCTTCTATACTGATGTATATTTTTTAATTTATAGTTTTCACAGGCCTCTCTTTTGGTGACATGAAGTGAATCATGAATGAATTATTTCTTAATAGCTAATTTATTTATTTATTATTAATGCTAAATATTCTTCAGCGTTAATTTTTTAATCAGCATTAGGCTTTCCCTTTTTTCTTTATTTTTGAATGAAATCTATTTAATGGAAATATTATGACTTGCTCTATAGAGAAATATAGCTCAGGTTATCACAGTAAAGCACTTCTAGCATTATAATTTAGTTTATGGGAGCCTGTGAGGATACAGACCAATATTAATTTCTCAGTCTCTGTTGTATGCATAGATTGCACTGTGGTTGGAGGGAAGAATGAATGCTCAGCAGAATGTTTGGGTGACAGTTATCTAAACACTGCAAAGTATCATCTGTGAAGTTTTATTGTATTTTACTGGAACTGGAATTGCCCTGAACAACTTTGTGAAAAGCAAGGATGTTCTCTGCCTGTTGAAATGATACCTGTCAACTCTCATCAAAAGACTCTGGTCTTTAAAGTTTCACGCTATTGAATTGAGGTAACATTTGGATCTCGGTCTTCAGCTATATTCTGAATAAGTCCTACCTATATTGCATAAATCTGAATTCTACTTGTTCCTCTCTAAACTGCTATGCAGTGTTGGTAATCTTTAAAAAATTACTATTAGAGAGAATATCAATTTTAAGAAAAGGTTTCCTGTCCAACTGAAATTCTTTGAAGAAAGCAAAATATTATCTTTAAGCCTTTTCTGCCTTTAAGGATGTCACAAAAGTGGTCTGGGAATCTAGTTCTTCTATACATGCTGCCTGAGGCAGTAAACAGATAAGAGCAGATCAGATTACTTTCTCTCTCTATGGTTGACTGAAGTTGTTGCAAATCAATATTGTAATGAAGTATTAGACATGCACTCATATTTTCCCCCAAAAAGTCATAACTGAAATGATTAAATTTTGATTGTATTTAGGATACATGATAAAGCAGAGTGTAGAAAGTTGCTTCTTGGAGAGGTGTCTCTAAGAACTAAAATGCAGGAAATGAATGGTATCAGAGAAATCTCTTTTCAGGGTACTTTTCACTTTAATGTACTGAATGTGCTAAGTGTTTTGAAAGGGAAAATAATGCTAGTTCTTCAGAGAGTGCCCTTCAAGGCTCAGTAGCGTGTAACCCAGAAAGAGAAAAGTGGAAGGAACTTTGCAGACTTAATGAAGGAATCTAAATGTCTATGCTCAATACAAATTAACATTTAAGGATAGGGAATAAACAGAAGTTTCTTTTATCCTTCAGTAGTGAGAGATCACTACTAATGATCATTGGTCATCACTAAAGTAGGAAGGTTTTCCACTTGAGCAACACGGAGCTGATCCACAGCTGAGCTGTAATATGTTGCAAGCAGCTGAAGCCATGTTGTGAGGTATTAATGGAAGGGGAAGTATTCAAGGGTTGTTAGATCCTGATGAAAATAGCCTGATTCTATGCAGCTCTAGTAAAAACCAGAATTTTTTTTTTTTCCAAATGTATGTCTCTATGTGAGAGCTTTGTTAAAAAGGTTTATAAAATATGTAAAATCAGAACATTGTCTTCTATATAAAACACAAATATGTGATCTATATAAAACATAATAGAGCTAGTCAGAATATATTAGAATAAGCCTGGAGAAAATATCTTACTGATGTATAGTTGAGCTGTCTCCCACCATCACATCCCTCATAATACTTTTTTTTTGCACAGAATTAGCTGCAGTGGACGCACTAATATTATGGCTATAGTTAAATTCCTGTAACGTATTGTCTTTTTGCAAGTCATGGGAGTGTGATTTCCTTAGTTTGACAATATGGTTGTGTTTGTCTTTTGAGGAAAATTGTGTCCCAAGGGATACATAACAATGGAAAGGTTATGTAAGAGCTAACAGTCTCCTTCCTCAAAACCGCTCCTCCTACCCTCCCAAATTCTAATGTTATAATAAGACCTAGTTCAGAATCACAGTGCATATTTTTGGATATTTAAAAAGATCTACTTATATTTATCTTTTTTTAACCAATATCTTTTTTTATTCTCCCTTCTGGAAGAACAAAACACAATTCTCCAAATTGCAAATTCACTTGAATTGTAAAGCAGAAAAAATCAAATGATTGCTCACTCTCCATTTGAGTTGTAGAAATGACACCTTCACATACATTTACTTATCTTCATATATGCATTATGGATTTAGTTCTCTTCCTATAGTGGTTTCTATAATGAAGTCTATGGCATCAAATATACATAAAGACTCGATACTTAGTGCCTTATGAAAAGAAAATAAGTGACTGAAAATTCTAATCGTGATAACATGCTCGTGTTTTTGGTAGTTACATTTAGTTATTTGGTTATTTTGATTAAATTATTTTCTTCCACTAACAAAGCTTTTTCTGTAAAAAAGCTGCTAGAATCATGGCATTTGTAACAAATATTTTTAAAATTCTTTCATAATGAATCTTTTATATATATGTATGTAAGTATATATAAATGGGGAGAACTTCTAGTTAGTATACTGTTTGAAGAAAATAATAGAAAATTATTTGAGAAAACACATCTTGAATTATAAGATTTTCTTAACAAAAAACCCAAATACCTAAATTTGGTGCCAAAGGCCATCTTCTCTTCCCTAAGTTTCCTAGTAATAAAAAAGCAGTACAACAGAGTTTCCAGTAACATATTATGATCTGTTCCTAATGAAGTGGAACTACACTACAGAATAAACCTTTTCTGCACATCTTTTATGTGTGTATATATATATTAATCTATTGAAATGTTGATAAGGATTCTGTTTCTTTGAGTTACCCATCTTCAGAATATAAACCCCATAAAGGATGCAAAAAATCCCGAATAATTTTATATTTCTACATTTCTACCATTAAATTAAATTAGAGTTAAGCACTCACTCCCACTTTGTATAAGCAGAAGATAGACCTCTGAATCATTTCATTTGTGATATATTTATAGCACTGTAAAAAGAAGAATCAAAGTTGTTTTGGCTTAGTTAATCAACCACTGTCATAACTTAAAATAACGAAATTTTAGAACATGTACATATATTTCACTCTTACTTAACAAATAAACAAAGTAGAACATCTGTAATTAACATGGAGGTAACTGATGTCTATGCATACATAAAATAGGTGAGCCCTGCCCAGTGAGGGGGAAGAATAGTGTAACAAGACCACAATGTTGAAAGCTTGACAAATCTCCTTGCATTCTACTTACTGGACTGTGTTACAACCTTTGGTCTAAGTATGTTTTCAACAAACCTGTATAACTAACCAGTCCTCAGCTTTTTTTTATTTTTTATATTTTTTAATAGTTCATGTTCCAGACATGCTAAAAAAAACAGCAAAACATCCGTATTTTCGTGCATATAACTTGGTCTTCCTGGAGAGATCTTCTCTGTGGCAGTATATCCTCTCACAAATCTTGGATAACCCACATGCCTAATAAAACCTGGCTCTTTCTCCATCCTAACGTGAGAAATTTTCATCAATTCTGAGGTAAGAGTATAACAGAAAA
Source organism: Thinocorus orbignyianus (assembly GCA_013400375.1). Classification (NCBI taxonomy): domain Eukaryota; kingdom Metazoa; phylum Chordata; class Aves; order Ciconiiformes; family Thinocoridae; genus Thinocorus; species Thinocorus orbignyianus. The sequence goes on along the minus strand of VXBW01005804.1, from coordinate 1,367,610 downwards.
TCAAATAAGCAAAGTAAAATTAACTTAGAAGGCAGAGTGACATCAAGCTACAGGGGATGATGAATGCATAGATTTCCAAGAAAAAGAGGTTTCTAGAAGTTCCCCTTGTTTGTAACCTGCATTGGTCACAGTCACAGTTCTTATATTTTTAATTGATTATCTGTAGAATACATGAATGACAACACTTTATTAAAAGGGGTTTGATACAGCTACTTTTAGGGTAGAAAGAATATTACTGTGGTGGGTACCAGAGATATTACCTGACATAAATCAAGACCTTGTGATAAAATTCATATGCAGAGCACAAGTATTTTGCTACAATATCCACCATTGGCTCCATTTTGACTACTGTGCAAAGTGATAATAAAAAATTATTTAGGTTGACTCTGCATAGAAACCACTGCTAATGTGCCTTTCCAAATGTTTTTTATTTTCAGGATTGGTGCAAAACAAAAAAAAGAAATGGAAGAAAAAAGGCATAAAAAATGGATTTGTTAACAGTTCCCTTTTTCCTTATACCTTCCCCTCCCACCCCCCCAACCCTCTCCCCTGCTTCTGTCTTCTCACATGAGATTCACCGTAGCTAAATGTGGATGCTCGCATGTCCAAGGTAGTCACAGAGGACCCTTCATGTACTTGACAGTGAGAAGGAGGCAATCCTGCTGTTCAATTTGCCTGATCTATTTAGGAACCTGTGTTGGGATAAGATGAATTGCTCTCTGAAAGTGCCTATTTTTCTTTTTCTCTATTGGCTAGGAGGAGAGCATGAGGTCACTAGATAGGATATACACATTTACATCAACACGTCTAAGCTAAGTAAGACAAATCCCACCCTTGTGCTCAGCAGGGTGAATCATGTCAAAGCCATCACTTAGGAGAGATGTATGTGTGGAAGATATATGAATGTGAACATCTTCTATTGTCTATTCTTTAAAGTCACCACTTTTTATCATATTAAGTTTGAGTACACATTAATTTTCAGTTCCAGACTTTCTCACCTTTTGTTCATATATATCTATTTTCTTAATGAGTATCTTGATTTTTTTCTTGTTCACTGTGTGTTGTGCTTGCAAATTTAAAGTTATATTTGCTAGTATGGGAAAGAAAGAACCCCTTCTTAAAGATGATGAGCATGTTCATTTACCTAAAATTAATTTGTTAAATTTCCTGGAATCTTCTTTTTTTTTTCTTTTTTTTTTTTTTTCTTCAGAAGCAGAAGTGAATAATGCAATAGTAATGCAAAACTGAGACACCATTCCATCTTGTAGAATGATCATTTTTACAACGTCCTTTTTGCAACATTTTAAGTACATATAAGTACTTAGGACAGAAAAAATAAAGCTCTCCTTATACTTTCTATTTATCTATTTTGTGTAGTTTATAATAAATATTTAATTCCAAACCTCATTAGTACGTTTCTTACTTTGTCTAGTCCTGGAATACTGGCAAGATTATAGTTTGATGAAAGGTTCTCTGTGCCAAAAATATTCCCTTGCTTTTATCAGATAACAGCAATTTTTCCTACCTATTTTCTTAACAGCCACTGTTAATTGCTAGAGAATCAGAAACAATTTGGTTGTCTAAGAATACAATGATAGTTTCAGTTATCAAATGAGTTAGGTGTGTGAAATGAATAGACCCCCTTAAAAGACTGGCAGAATTTCAGCCTGGGAGTAGTACCATTAACACATCCTGATTTTTCTAGTAAGGATAAGCTGAATCAATCAGACAATTGCTTTATTTCTTTTTGTAACTGCAATGCAATCACTCCAGATCACTTCATAATGTAAATAACTGATACCAACATGAAATAAATAGCAGATGCAAGACATGTTTGTGTTTCTATAGCAGATGTTCTCCAAATATTACTGAACATTACAGGCTGTCCGAGATGTCATGTTACCGCGTTGTTACAGTACTGGGAACTTAATGCCACCTAATACATAAATAACATTCTTGATTTAATATGGACTTAAGCACCTTAGTGAATAGATGCACAATATGCAAATTTTTATCAGTGTGTTCAGAAGGAAAAACCTTATTTTGAGTATTTTTTGAATACACTGGCACAGCTCAGGAAGATAAAATTTTACTTAAAATATGAATGTGGAAATTATGTTTTCTGATGCTGATCTTCTCATTGAATTTTAAATCTTGGTTATAATTTGCTATCTGTAAGGAGGAAACATGCCAAAGCTGGGGACTTATAAATATTTCATGATTAACAGGTGAAAAAAGGAATACCCATAGACTTCCAAAAATCTTCCAATTCTCAAAAAAAATTCTTCCTCAAGATGACAGTGCTAGCAAAAAGGTAGAAGCAGAAGCACACAGCTTGGAGCAGAGTGTAAGGACTTGCAGCTGAGTGAGGTGAAGTGAGTAGGACCTTTTCCATTTTGACAGAATCAGCCATTTTCCTCATATTGTCCCCTGAATCATTGCTCATCCAGGAAAACTACAGTCACAGATAATACAGAGACACAGAAGTTTCACACCAGTGTCCATAATACCACATCTGGTACTTCTTTTCAAACAACTGTAAAAATGCGATGTTATTTACAGTTTTAAGATTTTTACAGGGGACCTGACCTGAACTGAAATTGGGTACACTTTTTTCTAAATCTAGATCAACACTATGTTGCCTGTGTGTTTACATCTTATTGATGCTTCCTCTGGAATTAAACAGTCATCTTCAAAGTGGTGTTTTGGAAGACAAGTGTCGGGTGAAGTCAGGAAGCTTGCAAAGATAATAGGCTGCTATAAGGTCAAGTGATCCTGGGAAAGTGACATGATAAAT
>VXBW01005804.1:1348058-1364776 GCA_013400375.1 Thinocorus orbignyianus | reverse complement strand
TTTTTTTTTTGGGGGGGGAGGGTTGTTTTGTGTATATTCATAATGTTCATATTTGACAGTAAGTAGGCAGGCTCCATCCAAAGCTGAAATTAAAATTAAGTAGGATAATAACACTTTTTGTATGATTAACTTATTCATTCATCAGGCTGAGTAACACAAATGGTTTGTAGTAAGATACAAAAATATTTTCTGTCTTTACTGATTCACTACACATAGTTTAAGCAATGTATTTTATACATTGAATTTCATCTTCACTATTTTTTATTACACTATAGACATTGCACATATTTGCCTGATAGATACTGCTATTTTTCATTCTCAGTACATCATCTAATTTTTGGACATGAGTTTAGGGCTACTTCATTATCAGAATTTCTATTGCAGGAAAAGGTATTTCATGTTATCTAAAGAAACTTGGACTCATTTTCTTGTTTCACTGAATATACACTGTCTTCTTTAACATCTTTAGATAGTTCTATAGAAAGAAGAGCATGTCATTACATATGTTCTCTACTAAGTTTTCACCTCTTTTGCTGCAGGGATATATGCTTCAGATAAATGAGAAAAATCTGGAATCACATTCTGGGAATGAAACTAATAGAATATAAAACACCAATATTCTTGTTCAGCTCAGAGCATAGAAAATGAATTTAAAATCATGTCTAACACAAATGGCATTGTTATTTAGGAGAAAATAATTTTTATTTTGTTTCATTTTTAAAATTGTTTCTGTTATATTAAAATTTACAATATTTAAAGTTATCTTACTTTCAACAAATTTTTTAACATCATGTGCCTAAATCAAATTCCTGAAATTTTACATCAAACACAAGTAATTTATTTGACTTATCAGAGCTACTACAGTCTTGTAGTAGCTAAATTTACATCTTAGCTTTAATAAGCAAGAAATAAGTAAACAAAGAATGCACTTTTCATGTGGTAATACAATTGGCATATGTACATTTTGTGGCCAATTATGCCATTTCCTGGGATTACATATTTGGCAGAAAATCCAGAAGTCTAAAGCCAAAAACTGTCAGTATCTGTAATTGCTTTTCTGTGATATCACTAAAGTTAGAATTCATACTTATTGTTTCTGTCAGTTTCTTGATCAACACAAATAAGCAGGAACATCAGCTGAGTATTTAGACTCTGACTGAAGATGATCTGGCTCAATGTTTGGACAAAAAAATAGACAAATTCAAGATTTTGTCATCCCCCATTGCACCTGCAATTGACTCTAGCTTAAGTACTTATATGTCAATAGTGGACAGATATTTTATACTTTTAGAAAATCAGTACTGGTTTTGAGAGTCTAGAGACAACAATCTAACCACATGTTACAGTATACTCTATACTTAGTCTTTGTGAAAGCAGAGGTATAATTTTTATTTTTTTTTTCATATAATCATAGAACAGTTTGGGTTAGAAGGGACCTTAAAGGTTATCTAGTTCCAATTTTTACATTTCTGATATAACTCTTTTTCACACAATTTAATGCACAGTTAAATCTTGGACCTTCGAATTTTATCAAATTTCTTGTTTCATGCTTGTAAATGTAGATTGCCCTTACTCATCATTAGTCTAATAGAAATCTTTCATAAAATCACAAGGAGGATGTATTTACATCTGCCATGGGATGAAAGGAAAATCTGCTTCTTGGAAAGCTGAAAACTCTCAAACTGAATGTTAAAACAAATTTCTAGAAAATAAATGATAAAGTGACGTTCCAGAACAAAGAGGGAGAGCAAAAAATGTATATTCATGATGACCTTTGTTGCCATTGTTCTTAAGCCAAAGCCTCCTGGGGGCTTTTAGTTTCATTCTTAAATAATTAAGAAATTGATAGTAAAAAGAACACTGAGGTATTTGGGTTAACAACATAAAATACAGTGTAATGATATGAATTCCACAAAGAGAGATCACATCACATTCATTTACAATAGTTCTCAGAGCATGTCAAAGTCATTGGTAAAGCCAAAAATAATTGAACATTCACTGAAAATGAAAGGTAGAAAATTCCTACCTGATGAAACACTTCTTTAACACGATGCCTAACTAAACTGTGGATCTCCTCATAACTGAATACTGTTTAAGTCAAAAACCCAAAAAGACTTAAAAAGGGATTTGGACTTTTTAGAATGGTTTTCTGGTCATAACATTTGGAATGGATTCTGAGTCCTCTTACCTCAAGGTTTGAGTAAGTCCCTATCTGTTAAAAACTAGGAGGAAAAATAATGTGGGTATAATAAATACAATAGTGCAAAATTCTTTAATTTTGTTCTTGAAAATTTCTAGAGTATGTACAGAGATAGGATAGCTCTCTCAATGCCTCTAATCCTTGATATTTTATAGTAATTTATAATATATCTAAATGTTATAGTAATTAAATCTGGAAAAGGATTATAGGCAAGAATGGGCAAATAATTTATGAAAGAGGATGTAATCCTGAGGCTAATCATAATTGTACTGTAGGGAGCGATATTAACCATGATGGATGCTTGGACAGCTGAGAGGATCAAACTCATTGACAGCAGATGTTTGCACAATAAAGGAAACAAGGACTTTAAGTTCAAGTACTGAAGTTCTAAACAGCCAAACATTGGCTTAGTTTAGATCCAGGTTTGTCCAGCGAACACTTCAGATTTTGACTTCAGCAATGTATGAAGTGTAAACAGGACTGTCTGTCTTCCTGCTCAATTAACCCTGAAAACAAAACAGAACTCAGGACTGTTTATGTGACATTGGCATTTTAACTCCAGTTTTCTCACTGACCCACTGAATTTGATAATATTATAATATGAAATAATTTAGACATTCAGTTTCACCCCAATGGAAGTCTTGTAAGCCTTTGGACCACAGTGGGATTGAGTGCACCATTAGCAAGTTTGCCAACAACACCGAGCTGTGTGGTACAGTCAATAAGCTGGAGGGAAGGGATAACATCCAGAGACACTTGGACAGGCTTGAGAGGTCGATCTGTGCAACTTCATGAAGTCCAACCAGCCCAAGTGCAAGGTCCTGCACCTGAGTCAAAGCAATCCCAAGCACAAATACAGGTTGGGCAGAGAACGGATTGAGAGTAGCCCTGAGGAGGAGAGCCTTGAGATGTTAGTTGATGAGAAGCTCAAGACGAGCTGGCAATATATGTTCGCAGCCCAGAAAGCCAACTGTATCCTGGGCTGCATCAAAAGAAGCATGGCCAGCAGGTCAAGAGAGGTGATTCTGTGCCTCTACTCTGTTCTCATGAGACGCTGCCTGGAGTATTGTGTCCAGCTCTGGAGCCCTAGGCACAGGAAGGACATGGACCTGTTGTAAGGGTACAGAGGAGGGTCACAAAGATGATCAGAGGGCTGGAGCACCTCTTCTAAGAAGACAGGCTGAGAGAGTTGAGGTTGTTCAGCCTGGAGAAAAGGAGACTCTGGGGACACCTTATAATGACCTTCTAATACCTAAAGGGGGCCCACAGGAGAGACAGAAAGGAACTCTTTATGAGGTTGTGTAGTAATGGAACAAGGTGTAATGGTTTTAAATTGGAAGAGGGGAGATTTAGATGAGATATTAAGAAGAAATTCTTTACTGTAAGGGTGGTAAGACACTGGAACAGGTTGCCCAGAGAAGCTGTGGATGCCCCATCCCTGGAAGTGTTCAAGCCCAGGCTGCATGGGGCTTTGAGTAACCTGGTTTAGTGTCCCTGTCCATGGCAGGGGATTGTAACAAGACCTTCAAGGTCCCTTTCAACTCTAACCATTCTATGATTCTATTATGTAGAAGATGACTGTTAAAAATTGATTTTGAGGTTTGGTCTATCTTAGATTCTCAGAATTTAACTGTATTATTTCCTATGTATGTGTTGAACTCTAGCTATAAATTATGGATTATTAACCATGAATGCAAAACACATGTTACAGTAAAGGCTGTACTTTTACTGAGAGAGCTTTATTCTGTATTGTTCCCTTAGTCTGAAGACTAGAAGATTCAGGCTGGAGGGAGACAGCAGGTATTATATAAGAATACGTTGTTAATTTGCAATTGAGGTTTGCAATTTTTGTCTTTCTAAGAAAACAGGAGAAAGATTACAAAAAAATATTTATGTACACATCATCAGTGAGTGGCTAGACCTGGCTTTCTGTTGCTTATCAAATATGGAATCTATCACTTTCAGGGGACAGTGATCGGTGGTTTCCTGCAAGGAAAATGGAGCCCACAATGCAATGGTAGGGCTGGCAGAGCAGAGACATCACCAACAAGGGCTCAGTCCCACAGTGACTGAACAAGGTGAGTAGAGCAATTTGGGTGATGGTATTCAAGTTGAACCAAAAGCCTTTGTTTGCCTAATAAGTCTGTGGTGAAGAAGAAATTGAAAGTTCAAACCAGCAAGTCAAAATCAACAAGAGAATTCCAGGGTCAGCAAAGTACAAGACAAAGCATAGACATATCTGTGCTGTTGTGCAGGCAAGGACCAAGGTAAAGCACTTGAGCTTCCCTTCAGCTTCTCAGACAAGGCAAGGAGATCCTAACAAGGTTTCTCACAGCTTTTTCTCACAATCAATTCTCTTCACAGCAGTTGCAAATTACACAGTTGCACTGCATCAGAGCTGACCTTGAGTGTGGGCAGCCAGACTCCTGTAGCAAGGCTACACAATTTGGTGGTAAGCTCTATTATATTGGCCTTTTTTTCCTCTCCTGAATTTAAATGTTACAATTTCTTTGTTTTGTATTTATAGAGTGTAATAGTGCATGTAAACTTCCTCTTTTGGAGATGATGTAAACCTTATGAACAAATTTGTTGTACATTAGTAGTGTGGTGGCTAATCTTGTCTTTGTTAAGGACTGTAGTTTAAGCTACTAGAATTGTTTGCTTGTATATCTATCCGGAAAGGGCACGTTGAACTTATGTTTTCACACAAAAAATATTAATTGTAATGGAAAAGGGTAGCTACTTAAAGTGATTCAGTGTTTTATACTTTCAGTTAGTCAATTAGAGACTTAACAGACTTCTACTGAGATGAGGGCTGATAGCTTTTTTTCATTAAAAACTATAAAATATCCTCTTCTTTTCTAATTCTTTCTTCTAGTAACCTTGAACTAAGTAGTCAATGAGTAGTGCTTCAGTTTGTTATAATAAGTGTCTATGAGATATTAGTGTGATTGTTTCCTGATCCTAACATCCCTCATTTTCAGGCCGTAGACTTTAGTTGCTAAGCTTTGGATCTGTGCCCTTACTCACATCCATCTGTTGCTTTGTGCTAATCTATCATTGCCCTAAAGATTTTGTATTAGAGAGATCAGTTATTAGCAGTGACTAGATTTATGGTTTGCAGTTTTTTTGTTTGTTTTTTTTTTTTGTTTGTTTGCCTGTCATTTTATTGTCATTTGCTGATGCATTCATGAATAAGAAAATAAGCTCTGTTGGAAATTTTTTATCTTTAAGCTCCTTTAGAACTGCTGTGTCTTATTATCTAGAGTAATCCCTTTTTTGGATGGAATGCCAGGTAGGCTATCTAAAGCATTTGGTGTCTCTGTTCCAGTCTGTCACGTGGTTCTGGGCTGTATTAGAGAACTGAACGTACCAAAACTTGTCAATCGTCATCTGTTCCAAATCTGAAGTGGAATAGTCTTGGACTTATGGAGGACTTAAGAATCACGTTGTCTTTATAACAGTAAATAATTCATCACTGCTAGTGAGCAATAGGCTGGATTGTTTGTGTTTATTTGGTTCAGAACTTTAGGCAGGTGGGCTTGTAGACTGAATTCTTCAGAGTAGTGAAAGAAGTAGAGAGCTTTGCCGAACTGCTGGCAAGAGGCAAGCAGAGTATAAAAGAGTAATCTTTGCAGAAAATGATGGGTTAAGTACACATTTGATATGTCATAAGTGTTATTTTGGAGAAGTAAAGCTAATTTAAACTAGAGGTATTAGAAACCTTTGGCTCAAGTATATTCTTGGGTGCCCAGAATCGCTTGTTAGCTCCCAGCCTGACGAAGCACTTCACACTAATTTATTTTATCACGTTTCCTGTTTGCATTTTTCTCCCAGTTGTTTCCTGAATTCTGTTTTCTCATTAACAGTTTGTAATGCACCTCGATGTGTGGCATATTCTTTCTCACATTGTTTTCTGCCAATATTTGTGTTTCTATTGTGTCTGACTATGTTAAGTCAGTGATTTTTAATTGTCAGGTTGATGCTCCAGCTGGCAAACACATTGAGATGGTTTGTATGGATTTCAAGGTTTCCATTTTCAGCCCTTGTTTACCTTGCCACATATTCACAGCTTCCTCCCACTTTAGCTGCCAAAATTTCAGTGCATATCCTGGAAATGTTGCAGCCTGTTCATTCAAAACATACCTTCCTGGGTCTTCTTGACCCCCATCCAACATCCAAAAAATCTTATCAATTATGGTTTCCATTAGCTTGATTAGTGCATAATCTTCTACTAGTCTTGGCTACTTCTGTATTTTCTTTCTCTCTCCTTTCACATTGCTGCTCTCAGGTGGTGGGAGAGATGAGAAATGAAACTGCTCATAAATAACTGCAGAAAATTTTGAAGCTTCACCAAATGGTCACATATTTTGATAACTTTTTTTTTAAGCAACTACAGAATGAAACTCTTTCAGGTATTCAAGTTTCTCTTCAAAAATCCTTTTCTTGTGTTACTGACCATAACCCCTTACTTTATAAAATGAGAAATTGCGCTTTGCTTGATGTATTGCCCCTTTCCTTATACTTTCTGTGTTTTTTGGTAAGTTTTTACAGTCTAAAGTCTTAATTGGGAGGGACACAGTATTGGTTTGTCTGTAATTTCCATGCCTGTCTATAGAACACTCCATATGAGGTTCTAGTGTAGTTTTTGTGGTTGATTTATCAACTTTCTTCTAGTTATTTCTTTATAAAAGTGGATATTAAAATCTTTGGTCATAAACCTTCTAGTAGTGCTTTTCACTTCTTAAATTCCACTAAAATAATATGTCAACTAGTTATTTAGAGTTCTCACGTGATAGCTCTCAAGTGATTTTTCACATTTTTGATTTAATTTACTTTTAGATTGTAAATTCTAAATACTGTATCAAGGCAGGATGAAAGGAGAAAGACTTGGGACTAGAAATGCTAGCTAGGAACCATCAGATGTTTATGCAAACAGTTATTAAAAAAAGTGCTACATAAAAAATACTTTATTCTTCATTTAATTGATACTGAAGACTAAAGAAATTAACTACATTTTTTATTTTTAAGCAGAAATACTGGTTGAAAGAGTTGAATGCTATCGTTGAAAGAGTTGAATGCTAACGTTGCTAACGTTGCCAAGCTCAAGTATGTTACCTATCCAAATTCACTGAATTTAATCAATGTGCTGATAATTCCAGCAGACAAACTGAAGAAGTTTCAGGTGACTTTTAGCTATGCAATAAAGCATGAAATATCCGTTACAGAAAGCCTGAAATGGCTTCAAATGCAATCAACATAATTTTAGATATTAATGCTAAATCTCAGTAAAGAGCAAGGAAGGATGCTAATAAATTTGAGTGAATAATTGAGTGATTGAGTTAATTGTGGTAACCTGACTTTTTGATCCCTGCCATGCTGTTTGGATTTAATGTGGTTAAGATCTAGACGGATAAAGAAGAGAAAAGACAGGTGAGAAGGTAGAAAAGAAGGAACTGAAGAAGCAGGTGAAAAAAGTTACCGTAAGCAAAAAATCTTTCAAAAATACATAAAATCATATTTGTCTAAAGATAAATGACTGTTCTTTAACTAGAAAGAATTTACGGTTTACACATCTGCAAAACTGGTCAAGAGGAAGTCAGTCTAGTCAGTGCCTTGTAAGATACAGATAATTTGGAAAGATTGCTAAGCCACGCAAAAACCCCCAACTTATTAAAGTGGAATAAAATGTCATCTTGGGTTCTGCTGCCATTAAACACTTTGGAATGCAGTTTATGGTGTGGTTATACAGATTTAAAACATAATTTATTTTTTATATCATCTTACAACCTAAAGTACTAGGACTTGTAGTGTGGTTTCATTGTGAAGATCTTAACAAAGACATACAAAATACTATACTGATGACTAGATAAATTAAAAAGGGGGATGAGGCAATGACGTGTTTAAAAAAAAAATAATCAAACTGTGCACAACAGAAAATATAGAGGGTTTGCTTGGAGACCAAGGATTTATTCATGATGAGGAAAGAATGAGACCTCCATTCTTAACTGCATGAGATTGGACCACTATGGTTGATACAGAGTTAATTATGCTAATGCAGTTGCAAAATATGACTTCTTTGTGTGTGTGTAAACTAATATGTTTATGTCATGTGAATTTTAATTTGAGATGTTAAACTACAGTTGTTCATGGGATTTTGGAATCTTTTGTTTTCTGTTAATGCTTAATTTAAGCAGATCAATAAAATGTAGACTTATATTTATGATTTTACACTTTTCTTTCTTTTTTTTTTCTTTGAAAGAAGCATATGTGATAAGCATACCTATACCAAGCAAGACTGATACAGAAAAAAAAAATAATCTTTTCATATTCACTAGCATTCAAAGGCAGAAAATTACTTTATCCTGTAATACTTTAGGCATTAAGGTAGAATGGCTGGCATGATTAATAGTATGCATACAAGCATTGCACACTGTACTTTATAACTGTTCTAAGCAGTCTATTAATCTCTTTTATTAAATGCAGGGATATTAGACATTTAAAACTGGTCTGCCGCAGGCCTATCAGCCATCTGGTGTGTAAGGAGATTTCTAGGACTATGGTGGGTTAGACCTGGCCAGTAGCTAAGCACCAGCTGAGCTGCTTACTCACCTCCACCCAAGATGATGGGGAAGAGAATTGGAAAAGCAAAAGCAAGAAAATTTGTGGGTTGGGATAATTTAATGTGTGAAGCAAAGCAGTATGTGCAAACAAAATGAAATAAGTTCATTAGCTACTTTGCATTGATAAGCAGATATTTAGCTATTTCTAGGGAACAGGGCCTCAACGTGTGTATCAGCTACTTGGAAAGAAAAATATCATAGCCATGAACTTTCCCCTTCCCTCTTCCTTTCCCTGGATGTTTATTGCTGATCATGACATTTTATAGTATGGAATACCTCCTTGTTCCGTTTGTATCTCCTCTCAACTTCTTGCACACCTCTGACCCACTTGCTGAAAGTGTCAGAGTCAGTGAAAAAGAAGACCTTATGTTAATGTCTGCAACTCTTCAGAAGTTACTAAAACACTGGTGTGTTATCAATACTACTTTAGTTCACAACTTCAAACCATGGTACTATACAGGCTGCCGTGAAGAAAATTCACTCTACCCTGGCCAGAACAGTACAATTTCCACCCCGTATTCCATATAATTTATGTCATGCTCACGTGATACACTATTTAGTAAGTCCTTATTAACTGCCATCTTCCCATTATCATCCTTTGACATAGACATGGGTATTATTCCCTTAGTCTATGTGTGTCCTGGTTTCCAGCAGGGATGGGGTTGATTCTCCCCTGTCTCTATCCAGCACAGCTATTCCACCCTATGTGTGCCAGGCCCAGGGGCAGCAGGGAGCTAGCCGGGGAGGGGAGGGGCCACAACTGGGAGTGGGTGTGGCGATGTCACGGCGTAGGCGTATATATGGGCGGGCGGCGCCGGGGTGCTCTCAGCGGCGTCGGTGGTGGTCAGGTCAGGGCGGCGCAGTGTGGGGTGCGGTCGGTATTGTACTCATGTTTGTCTCCTCCATCTGTGTTGCTGTTTCCCTGCAATACCTGCTGCTCTGGTAAACAGTTTTTATCTCAACCCACGAGTCTGCCTTTTCTTTCGCATCCTCTCCCCGCCGCTGGGGGGCGGAGCCAAGGGACTGCCACATGGCACTTTTGTTGCCGCAGAGGCTAAACCATGACAATGTGCCACCCTTGTAATTGTATATCAAAGCCTGCATCTGTATATTACAGGCAAGCATAGAACATATATTAACATGGGGTTGCACACATTCTTGTTTGAGAGCAGTTCCATGTTCCATATTATGCAGAATAATTTCACCTTCAATTTATTTAATCTAAGATTGTAAGGACCTTCTTTTAAGGAATCCTTGTCTTCCCTTTTATTAGCTGTAGTTCTGTTAATTTTGTGACTGTCTTCCTTGCTCCTCTCCTTTTCTGGCCCTTACTTAAAGAATTTCTTTCACTAGTACTTACTAATTAGTCTCATCTAGACTGTAGACATATCTACTTTATCCACTCTAGGACTGAAAACTGTGAGAAGAAATGAGGTGTGAATGAACATCAGCTGCCTGGTTGCAGCAGCTTCACTGAATTGAGTGTAAGCTTGAACACAAGCTGTTTGTGCTCAAGATTGAGCCTGATATATTTCAGCTAGGCAAGCTTAGATCTACCTTCTCTAAAAACCAACAAATTGTGAAAAACAGCTTTCCTGGGTCCTTCCTTCTTTGGTTCAGGATCTGCATTGAAACTTGGATCTAGTGTCTTGGTCCTGACTTGAGCTACATTGCAGGTATGTCTGTTCTTGGCTTTGCACTTTGATGATTCTGACCTTCTGTTGCTGACTTGTCTTCTTGGTTTGACCTTCTATCTGCTCAGCTATTGGTGGACTAGTGATCTCAAAAGTCCCTTCCAACCTGGACAATTCTATGAGTCTGTTCCATTAATCTTGCTTGAATGCTGTGGGACTGCACCTTTTGCTAGTGAGGCTATTACTTTTTTTTACTTTGCTTTCACCAGGGATGTTGGCTCCCAGTTTGTCTTCCCTACGGGAATGAATCATTCTTGCCACTTCTTGAACATGAGGACTGTGAAACATGTTTCCAGGTTGCAGTAGAGCAATAAAGGCATATAGAATATAATCTCAACGTTCCTCAAAGAAAAAAAATATTGTTCTTTTCCTATATACAGGTAGAGCTTCTTTTCTTTCTTTTTCCTAAAATAGTAGTACAATTTTACACTTAAATAATTCCATTTTTCAGAAGTTGAAATTCTAGGCCTGTGATATGTAGCAACCTTGTTTTAAAATTATTTTTTGTTCCAAGATGCTTATCAAGTTCCTGTATGACCACCTGATTCTCTTATTTTATTCTGACATGCCCCATTTGCTTTTCCTCTTTCTCTGCATGATAAATTATTTTAGGAGCCTGAATCTTCCCATAAATATGTAGAGCTCTCACCGGGTTTAGGCTTCTTTGATAATAAAACAAGGTGTTACTCTGAAAGAAAACAAAACTCACCTAAATTATGTGCCTTGTAAATCAACAGTGAAAGGTGACTAGGAGAATTTGCTTCTTCCTAATCACAGTGAGTTGAGTTTATACCCTGAAGTATAAGAATTCATTGTCCTCCTGTTATTTAATATTAAAAAACCCTTAAATCAGATGTTCAGCACACAATAGAAAGATTTATAAACTTACATTAAATATGACTTTATTCATATACAATGAAAATATCATATTCAGATGTGATGGTGTTTCTTTCTTTCTATCTTCTGATAAAGCATTCTTAGAAGTTCGTCACCATACAAGATGAATGACAGGGAGCTAGTGGCAAAAATGCAAATTTTCTTAGGGAATACAGTAGCTGGGTTATAGAAAATAGACTAAGCCAGAAAAAGACAACTGCTGGTATGTTTTGATTGAACTTATTATATATGATAAAACACATTAAAGTTTTATTCAACTTCAGTGAAATTCTAATGGTGAATTTGTTTGAAACAACAGGAGGGCAGACTGGTGGAGAGACGTGCAATTTGTAACATCCTGTGAAGCCTAAAATGGATTTGGTGCATTTAAATCTGGCTAGGACTTGAGTTCGGAATTCAGATGTGCAATGTGAAGTTGAAATAATCTGGCTTGCAAAAATTCTATAATATTCAATGGTTTGAGATGAGACAGTTAAATCCTAAGTATCTATCATTTATTAGTATAACTGTTGATAGGACAAAAGCCAGGAGTGAGAAGACATCAGAGACACCTGGAATAGATGAAAAAAAGTAATAGACCTTTTTTTGAGGGTAGGAGTAAGCAAAATTCTCACTGTTCAAAGGCTAGTTGTGCTCATGAAAGAATAGAAAGAACTGAGATTGTAAAGCATAACTAAAAGAAAGGTTGAGTATTCATCTAAACATTATAATTTTAAGAAATAGTAACAGTTTCTTCTAAAAAATGCGCAAAAAATTATGTTTTATTTTAACATAAATGTCTTAATGAAGATCAGGCTCGATAGTGTGTGATGTGGAATTATTTACATATCTCTAGGCCACATTATTCTATCACCACTGATCTGCCACATACGAAGTTTAAGTTTGTTTATTTAAAAATAATTACTATGTGATTTTTTTCCCCCTTTCAGGTGTAGGCATTCAAGATACTGGTATGTCATGCATTTTCCTATTTTAATCCATAAGTTGCTGTATTCTTCTAGTTAGTCTAATACTGTAAGCCCAGCTTACAGGCTATTTCATTAACTTTGCTAATCACTTCCCTGGAGCAACGACTGATGTGAGCCAGTATAATTTATGTTATTCTGGTTCTTTCGTCCAAACATATTACCACATGTTGAATGTTAGAAAACAGGACTGACATGTAGTCCTCAGAAGACTCCTGGGTGATTCCTATTAATAAATACTAGATTTGGTTTTATACTAGATTTGTTTCAATAATAGATATGTAGATTTTTGTTTCTCTACCATATTGTCTCCAAATAAGCCTTAATTAACTTAAATTCATTCTGGCTTACTTTAGGTATCTAATCAAAGTGGATTATTTGAGAATATATTTCACTAAAGTTCCCCTTGCTCTCATTGGAGACAGGCACCTGAATCATCCTCTCTCTACCAGTTGTAAAGAAAATAGAGAGTAACTCCTGAGTTAGAGAACTCCATTTGCTGACTGAGACATCAGGGACTAATTTCGACCCTAGAGTGCCAATGGATTAGGTAGAGATACTAAAATTATATTTTTCTTAGCAAACAGAAAAATACAATAGGAGCAGATCTGTATAGTGAAACAGTTGAGTGTGCCAGAGTTCACTGAGAGGATTTTGGCTTGGAGTCTTGCCTGGTCCCCTACTCGCATACCCACTAGCTATACCCACTACTCCTGGAGTACTTCTCCTGGAGACCATCTTCCAGGTTATCTTGTGCTGAAAGGAAATGAATATGCATGTTCAGAATGAACTTCTACACCACCGGCTGCTTCAGCATGAATAGATAGACTGAAGCTCCCTTTATTGTGATTTACTACACTTCTAGGACTGTTCTTCACATTGTGTCTGTTGAAATCAAGTTTGGATTATTTACCTGTCTTAAGTACATGCACAGAGAGCTAATCGGAGCACAGCGCTAATGCATCCTCATTAGATTATCTGATGCTTTTGCATGACTTAAATTTCACCTCCACCAGGAAGAAAACTGCTTTGAAAACTGCATTAGAGGTGCACTCCGGGGAAGAGTGTGAGGCATTAAAATGCAGGATAAAACCCCCAAAACCAACCAAAAAATAAACTCATCCAAACTGCACCAAAACCTAACTTCCTGCAAACTACATTTTTAGTGTAGATCTATCCAGAGAAGATTGAATCTTGAAAACCTAAGTGAAGGAATGATCAAGAGATTCAATTAAAACATTTAGCAGTGATTCAAGTTTAAAGAATAAGGTACATAGCTTTAAAAGAGCAAGAAAGTCTGTCAGGTACAGCAAACGGAGGAGAAAAGTGTCAGGAAAAAAAATGAAAGAGAGTTGAGATGGAAAAGGGTCAGTCCTTTTTTGCTTTAAGCGTATAGTAGCCTGAAACGTTAGCAAGCTTTGAGTTTGGAATTGGGCCAGCGCTTCTCCAGAATTGTGATGGTTTTGATCACATGAAGGCATACTGACAAGCCTATACTACAGATACTTTATAAAGTGTGGCTCAGATAAACAAACCAACAAGTGTTCTCCTTCAAATCATCTGTGGCATATCAAGTCAAGTTTATTGGGTCTCAAGTTTACTGTAAAAATACAGGTCCATGTTGTCAGTACACTTTGGGAAATGTAAAACAGGTTAATACAATTCAGTTTAAAAAAACCAAACTGACAGAAAAATATTTTGAGTTGGAGCTGGCAGCTTGTTGTAGCTGCTAGTAATTAGGCTTTGTTGCCTGGGCCACCTTCTTATTTGACTTTGCAAATTTTCATTTGAACACCAACTATTACAAAGCATATGGACTGCCATGGTAATCCCATATGCTGGATGATAGGTGGCAGTTATCTGTGAAGGATTCGGACTGTGATGAAACTAGAAGATGTTTAAAACTGTACTGTTAGTTTTATAGGTATCCCCAAAACTGTACAAGACAATAGTAGTAGATTTGCTGTCTTTAATGCTACCAGTCCTTAGGCTTTTAACTTAAAAACTGGATTTTCATAAACAATTCAGACCTTAACAAAGATTTCTTAGTACTAAGGACAAATGTATATTATCATTAATTGAATATCATTGTAATACACAATTCTGTTTTAATAGTGACACTACATTGTTATAAATCTCACTTTTTGTATTACAATACAGATGGTTTTGGGCAAGTTACAAATCAGTTTAAGTAGCTTAAATCTAGGAAGTTACAGGTCTGCAGTAATTTTGTGGAAAACTTCTAATCAACTAGTCATAAATTTACTACACACTTCAAAATGTATGCTTCCTATGATACACTAAGAAAACATTACTTGAATGGAGTCTATGTTGACAAATGTAAGTTAAGAACAAAATATCATTTTGTGTCAAGAAACCTCTATACTTGTTGAAATTTAGTTTAAGGGCATCTTTTTCTATATCCAACAGGTCTCTTAATTGTTTCTTTTAAATCTAACATTATTTTTATTATTTCTTTTGTTACCTGAATGCACTTTAGTCCTGTAATGAGCCTGAAATTTTTGAAAATCAGATTCCTGAAATGTAATTGAGCTGATTAAATATTCTGGTTTATTAAAGAACACTGTGGGGTGGTTGGTTTTTTGTACCCATAAATAAAGGGAATCAAAACAAACGGTGTAAGGCTGACTGCTAAGGCTGGATTGTTATACCTTGAGTAAAATGCTCCTTTTTTTCCAAGACTCAATATTGCATTTGAAAAATCATTATCTTTTTCATTCCATAACCAAGAATATATTATTCAACAGTTAGGATACTTGACTTTATACTCAACAGTGGTGCATGATGGATTGAAACTTCCAAATTTTCAAAGAACCTAGTTATTTTGATTTTTCCTCAGCAGAAAAGCCTCAGCCTCTGTTCCCTGAGTTTCATAAAGGGTTCAGGTAGTTTATATAATGAAAAAATATACCTTTAGAAATCTTTAGGTATAAGAGTGTGAATCTTACGTAGCTATCATGTTGATAATATCTCTTCAATCTCTCAAATGAAACACAAACACCAATTCTGGGTCCATTTTACAATCACTGTAACAATGGGGGGGGGAGGGGAACACAGAAAACACAGTTATAAATGTTAAACAGAACTCATTAAAAATCCCACTTATTCTCTACTTAGTCCAGTACCCTGTGATTTTTTTTCTCTGTATTACAAAAGCAAACTTAAATGGTTGTAAAGATTCCTATCCAGTGGTTTAATGTTTTCCAACATGCTGAGCTCCTATCAGATTCTGTCAACTCCTATTTAATGAGTACTCGGCATGTATGAAAATAAGATTACATCCTTAGGTATCTGAATAAGGATATAAGAACCTAATTCTGACACTTTCTAAAAATGAAATGCTAAATATTTTGTTTAGCTAAATATTTTAATGAAGACAAGTGCCTTTCACAGGAAAATTTTAGAAAGACAATTCTAAAAAGTTTATTGATTGGCATAGACTAAACCACTTTGGTCATTATTCAGTTGGTGTGTCTTTTGTGCAGAGAAGCAGAATGAGAGGCACAGAGCCAATCAAGGTAAAATTCTAGTCAGGAGTAATGCACCTCTGGTGTATATTTTAGAAACTGATTGTTTCTGTGGTGTAAAAGACAACAAAAGCTTCAATATTAGGGAAATTCTTATTCATTAAATATTATTAAAATGCAGATTTTGTTTTTGCTGCATAATGTGAATAAATGTAAATAAGTCGGAACAAGCTTACCTGTAATTCACTTTTATATAGAATAATATGAGAAAACCCCACTTGCAGCAAGCTAGAAGTAATAATACTCCAGGTGCATGTTTTAGAGTGAGCAAACAGCAAAAATACATAAACTCACTTTGATTTTAATGCCTACTAGAACTTAGGAAAAATTCTTGTGGCAGCCCTAAACAAGTGTTTCTCAACAGCTGATGGCCCTACTTTAAACTGGACCTAGGCAGTGTATGTTTACAGAGGAAAAACTGGGCACTGTAAAGTAAGAATGACTTTATTTAATCAAAAGGCAACAACACTCAACCGTCTCAGTGTAGGATCTATAGTTGTGTGAGATAAGACTGACGTTATTTGAGGGTATTGTTGACTTACTGAAGATGGATTAAAAAAATAACTGTAAACACTATGATGATTAGAATCAAGCAGAGAGAATTATTTTGGAGAGGTTTGAAGAATTACATGTATACAGAAACCAAGAAAGATTTGGTTACTTTTAAAACTTCTCTCTCCATTATGTACAGGCTAGCCTTGTTCTTTCTCTGTTCTTATTCCATTCCCTTATTTGACTTTTCTATTGTCTTGTATCTTTTCAGTATCTTCTTCTTTTTTGTTTCTTTTTTT
>VXBW01005804.1:1315678-1348041 GCA_013400375.1 Thinocorus orbignyianus | reverse complement strand
TTTTTTTTTTTTTTTTTTCCCAATTTTCTGTACAGTCAGACTTTCTTCCTTGAAATTCTTTCCTCTGGTCTTGTGTAGGCACACACCTGATTACCCTGCAATGTTGGATTCTAATTATCTTCCCTTTTCTCCCTTGAGCCACGGTCTAAAGGTGACTGTTATTAATGTGGGCGGTCTTACTTGGGGAGGGCTGTCTTACAAAAAAAAAAAAAAACAACAATCACCAACCATAAACCAAAAAAACCACTTGCCTTTGTTAGATTCCTAGTGCTCGTGCTGTGAATTCCCTGGGCTCATCTGGATTTCAGAAATGAATTTTATCTCAACACAATGGAGAAATTTCTTTTACCCAAACTTGGTTGAGTTTCACACTGAGTTCCAAAATTAAAATTTTCTTTTATCTGCTGGAAACTAAGTAAAAAATATACCCTGGAAATTGAAATACAACAAAAGTAAACATAATGCTTCTATAGTAAGCTATGTAAGTAAGTTTTTCACAGGTTTTCTCGCTTGACAATTCATTTGAGACTTCTGAGGAAAATTCTTTATAAAAATAATATCTTTGTGCTTTACTGGTGTCTTTGATGTGACAGTCATTAATTTGGAGAGAAAACAACAGAAGATTGAACTCATGAAAGAACTATTAGCAAGCTAAATGTGTGAGACTTTTACTTCCTATGTAGGATGGGATGGGAACATTCATATTTTACCAGACCAAAGTGGCTGATGAGCAGTTCATTAAATCCTTAGAGCTACCATTTAAGATTAGATTAGTCACATATGTAATCCAATAAACAGTTTAGAGTGTAACAGGCACAGAAGAACTCAGAAGAAAATATTTACCAAAAAAGATGCAATTATGAAGGAAAGAGAATATTCCTTATTCTGTTAATTAAAGGTTACTTCTTACCTTGAAGCTTTAAGAATTAATATCCTTTACAAGGAGGGGTGGAGTTTCTTAGTCTTCACTTTTAAATCTCTTGAATCAAAATGTCACAAAGAACCATTTTCTTTCTCCCTTTTATGAATTACTCTGATATTCCAAATGGATGATATTTTAGAGGGCTTTCCCTAATTTCCTTTATGAGCAGATACAGCTATTTAGCATGGAGAAGTTTTGTTCCACTAAATCTGCCTGCAATGTTACTGGACCATTTCCAAAACTGTAGAAATATTAATCTGCTACGCTATTTTTTATTCTTCTCTTTGTAATAAGTATTATGAAATGCCTCTGATAGGAACATTTGAGCAAAAGGTTTTTTTATCTTTTATGTTTATTGTATTCATTACTGTTTTCTGAAGGTATCAAAATCACTGTTGTTGTAAAACAAAAAGTCCTTACAAAGCACTTTAAAAAATAGGCCATAAAAATCCATTAATACATTTAAGAACAAAAGTATAGGGAGAGTTACTGGAGAAAGCTGAGATGATTATGAATAGCAATGTAATTGCTACTTCCTGACAAGTAGAATTTGGTTGATGTACTGAAGAAAGCAAGTTGAAATAATTTTGTACGTTCCTACTGTTTCTCAAAAGAAGGTTGTGCTATCTGAGCTATTCTGGAAAAAAAAAAAAAAAAAAAAACCACAAAGTTTATGTTCCTATTTGTACTATGTGAGAAACAGCTGTTTACAAGAGAGCTCCAGAAGAGCCTTACCTTTTCTGAAGACCAGTATTTCAATGCACTCCTCACTTTCTTTCCAGGAAATTAAATTCTGTGCTGGAATGGTACCATTCTGCAAAAGACTACCCTTTGAAGGATCTCATAGAATGGAGCAATCTGTCTGTTGTTCCTGAGACTGAAGCAACATGCACACTTATAGCTGGGTCACTTCCATCCCCAGGCTACAACTGTATAACAATATCATATGCCCTGCAATATCCACTTTTCTACGCTATAAAAGTCTTTTTCATATAAACTTCATTTTCTGACAGATGACTTAAATAGTTTGAGACACTGATATATGTGCCACTCTTCTCACTTCCAAGTTGCCAGTTCACTAAATCCAGGTATACTATCCCATGCAGCAGGTTAACAGAACATCTTTATTAGATTAGCTGGGATCAAAAAGGGAATGCTGAAAGTGGGACATATTCAGAACACAGGTTGATTGCCTCTAGGGCAAATGTATGTTTGATTTCCCCAAAGAATTAAAGGGGCTGTTTTGAGTGTCAGCTGAATGATCCGTTGTTGGAGAGGGGAGTGTTTTGATTTTAAGTTGCCTGTGTTTCAATGGTCATTGGAAGGAACATTAAGATTTTCAAAGCCATTTTCTTCACCTTAGGGAAAACACCTATCAGCCTTTTTTAGAGCATTTTCTGTCATGTTAGGGGAAGAATGTGTATTTCCCACCACCACTTTAAAGCTGATTTTTTGAAAACTGGAAATTCTTGGCCTTAATAATTCTACTTTAGATTCTAATCTTGAACTATCTATGTTACATCCAAAACTAACTGAAATGTCTACAGAAGGAGTTTTATTGTCTTTGAATGCCACAATATGATACACTGAGTGTCCAAATATCCAGCACCAAGGAAAAGCAAGGCTTACGGAGTCAAAGGAATCCAAATACCATATCACACAAGTTCTTTTGTGGTACTAAATTCATTATCTGTAAAATACCGCTTAAAAATAATGTTATCTCTCATGAGCAAATGATACATATATATCCGCATCTTATGTCATTATAAATGTCTACAATTGATACAGACTAAACGTAATGAAATTCATGGATGAATTTATAGATAAAAGGAAAATGACATGGATATAAAGCGCTACAGATAATATAAAATTATAAATTTATAAAAAAACTTGAATTACAAACATAACAATTCTTGCTTAAAATTATTGTTCTAAGAGTTAGGCAACTTGCATAATGTTCTGGATACTGCTGTTCTTAGGGAATTTGTGTAAAGTTTTGCAACTTATTAAATTTGTAAAATATTTCTAACTCTAATATCCAGGAGATTATACATTAAGTTTTTGAGACTTTAATGGATGTTGGCATTTGACTTTCTCACCCTTAACAAAATAAGGAAAAACCTTGTAAGCCTAAAAAAGTCATTGACAAGATAAATTTAAATCCTTACCTACTGTTTTTTTCTGTTTTTCCAGTTAAACTTCACATTTATAATTCTGGCTTCATCTTATATAGTCTTTGCAAATATTTAATGTACAAACTTGTAAAAAAGTGCTATGCTATTATTAATAAGCTGCAGTTTCTCTAAGGTAAGGTATTAACAAATATGCAAAGTATAACATTTTTTCCCTTTTACTATTTAAAAAAATGTATTAATAAGTCAACTTTTGATGAGGACCAAGAGTGTATTTCATGGTGTATTAAACAACATGGAGACAAATGTCTTCCATTTTAGCAGTTTATAAAAGGAAGTCAGATGGATAATCTGTTGTTCCTTCAAGTCGAAGTTGTTGTTAATGGATCACCTTAACTGTAAACCAGTAAGAAATTCTGGTTTACACTTTTCCTAGTTTGGAGTGGTGGTGGTGGGGTGTTGGTGAGAGTTTTAAACTTGTAATTTTTAATTACCTGCCATTTTCCCTGACATGTGATGGGCCTTGCAGAATAGGAAAACTAAGATCTGCTAAAGAGCACTAAAACACAGATTGCATTCTCTACCCACAAAATGCTGTGTTCATGTGTTAAGATATTCAGTAAGCTTCAGTAAACAGTTCTTTAAGCCATTGTGCTTGCAGTTGGACTTTATACTTGCAAAAATCATGTGATGGTCTTTGTTTTGTTACCATATTGTTATTGCAATTATAGCTACATGATAATTTAAAGTAACTGTAGGCACAGCTCTAATTCAAGTATTTATTCCTGTTTTTCGTACTGTACTGAATGTCTCATTGGTTAATACCCAATGCTGATTTTTTTTGAAACCTATATGTAACATTACCATTTGTTCAGAGATTCCTTTAGGACTTGCATAGCGTGTACCTTATTAACTTTTTAAACGGTACATTCTTTCACAAAATATCAAGTCATTTCAGTTTTGGTACTAACGGTCATTATGGCATTTTATTCTTTTCACTTGTTTCATTGTGAAAGACTTTATGCATTTTCATAAGTTAGTCTAGAATTAAGCTTGAAAAGTGAGTCAAAGTTCTCTTGTTAAGGAGCTTCTTCAAAGACTTTGATGCAAATGCAGACAGTGTCATCCTTTCGATGATTTATGTCAAGGATTTGCTGAAGTTCAGGAATGAGCTGTATCTAAAAGGTGTAAGGTTTAATGAAGGAGTGTGTATTGCAAGTAAGAGTATCAAATATGAAGGATTATAGGACAGTGCTTCTTGCTAAGTGTATTTTCATCTGTCAAGGTAAAAGGGAAAGTTTAATGCCTTTGACTTTGCTAATAGGTTTTCTTTATCAAGTCTATGACCTAAGTTAGTTGTATGGGAAAACCTAGGCCAATTTACTTGGGATTTATTAACATGCTGACATTATTTGGTTTGATCGTTTTATACTTTGACTGGTCTTTTCCTGACATAACAAATGATACCAAAGTTCATCACATCTCTAAAGGCAATACAGACCTCAAGTGTTTTTGATGTGTGCCAAAGGAAAAAGATTAATTCATTCTGAGGTAGTAAAGTGTATTTCATTTATCACAAGTATAACATGGCTGTAGGATGCAGGAAAGGATAACTCAGCCATCCTTGTATTTTGCTTTGATCAAAAATTTTGGGGCATTTTTAAACTTAACAGGTTTCACAAGTAGCTGACAGGACTTATGGCAAAGTTAAGGCATTATATTTGTTTGGTGGGAAAGCTTTATATTCTACTCCAGCTTAGAAGAGCCTTCCTTTTGCTCATTTTGTGGCACAAGGAGACATTAATCTGTCATTTACACTAATTGCTGAGCACCTGACCTGACCTATTACTTTTACATCTTCTATTATATACTGTATTTAGAGAAAATTTCCAACAACTCTCTTGAAATCAGAATTATTGCCATTCTAGATTGGAAATCAAGTCCTACTCTCTTTCTAAGTTTTGATTCAATCTATCCTAAATCTGAAGGAACTGTATGGTTTTCCAGGGAAGGACAATCAAGTACAGTATAAGAATACTCCATATACCTCCAAGCTGCTAGCTATCAAAAAGTAATTGTCTTTTGATCAATATCAATAGTCACTGACTGTGAAAGTTTAAATTGTTTCAGGAAATCATCTTATCACACGGTTTATTTTAGAGGTAACAAATTCAGCTATCAGTATTACACTTTGAGGGGAGAATTTCGAGAGAGTGTTAGGCCTTTTAATTTCCATTAAAAAAAAAATTAGAAATATGGACCTTTGAAAATTATTATTGCTTATATATATAGTTCTGTCATTTTTACATGATGTTTGCAAATAAAAAGTCACGTTCTGTTTGCAGAAAGAATGAAATGACAATTGAGGAAAAGAGAGAGAGGAAATAATAATGAGGAAGTAGAAGTAAATATGACTTCTAGGGAAGACAGCAAAAGAAAGCTTCTATAGGAATATTATTTATAATGCACTTACTGAGGTATCATTGTTCTGGGATCAAAGTACATGTTATGACTCACACTGAACTTTTTTTTTTTTTTTTTCTCCCCCCAGGTGTCATATTTCTGTGTTTGTCTTTCAAACACAGAAATATGTTTAGGCTGCTTTTTAAAATTAATCTGGCCAAACTAGTTAAGAGTATTAGACCTGTAATTATTAATCATAGGAATTTCTGCTTTACTCTCATGCTATAAATGCTCACCTTTTTGAGTGTGCTGTGCCTGAAATTTTACCTTAAATATTTTGAAGTCTTAAAAAAGTTCATTTATAAAGTTGTTTCACATCCTCCCTTCAGGTTGTTTTTTTTTCCTTCTTCTTTTATGTGCATGTTTTCTTTCTTGTCATTTTCATCCTATATGTTTTCCCAACATTGTCTATTTTTAGGGGAACTGGGTAACAAGCGATGGAACATTTTTCCCCATTTGTTATGTTCACCTATGAGACAAAAACTCCAAAGTTAAATGACAATAATTTTATAAAATTCAAACCCACTCATTTTCTGTATCTTTAAGAATATATCTACCTAAACTGTGTAGGAAATTTGTCACATGACAGCAAAGATATTTTTGCATCCTGACAACTCATTGAAAAATTTTTAATTGCCTGAAACAGCATTATTTGTGATTACTTTTAAAAAAAGGTAATTTGCTGTAATGCAGAGCAAAATTAGAAATTTGATGTGTTAAATAGAATGTTATTTGCAGATGTGCATTTAGCCGAGCATCTAAACAAAACCAATGTTTTGCAAATCTGACTGGCACCTGTCAGCTGTTTCTCAAGGGATATTGTCAGCATAATTTACAAATAGGATACCTCATTTCGGGATGATATTTAGTGTCTTTTGAAAGCTGAAATTATTGAATCAACTAACATCTTGTTTCTCACGGAGAGTTAATTAGTGCCTGTGTTTAAAAACTCAAGCATTAACTTAAAATAAGACACTGCTGAAAACCGGAATAGTTTTGATGAACTGTGGAGGTTGACATAGATATCAGTAATTATTTAAATAACTATAAAACTGAAGTCAATAACCTGAAGGTTTACAGAAGTTAAATAAATTATATGAGAAATGCCTTTACTAAAAAATAATCTTTAAAAATAACAGAATATATTTGGAGGTAGAAATAAAGATCACTGGTTCTCTCCGAGTAGATTAATGATTTTTTTTTTTTTAAACAGTATAAATAGTTAATATTCTGATGACATTCATGGCATTTTTATTGTACAGAAAAGAGTGCTTAAGATTTAAAACAATTTGTAATGACTAAATACTAGACTGTATACAAGATGAAGAACAGAACAGAATTTGATCCTATTCTATTCATAATAATAATGTTCAACTAGAAGTATGAATATGTAGAGTTTTTTTTAAAAAGTAGCTATGACTATGGCTATGATCTCTATAGATCATTGTCTTTAGATTCCATGGAAGGTAAGGTCACTGATTTCTGTGCCAGCTCACTTTTCTGGTCACACCTTTTAACAGAAGTCTAGAGATGTTCAGAGAATTCCATTAATACTAAATATAAATCTTTGAGACCATTTATATTTAAAATAAAGGTAATTCTTTATTTAAGTGCATTGTTCTTAAGATGCAGAATGAGAGTCTGGAGATTTGGATTACAATTTAGTATAAGTAAATCTTAAAAGATGTGACATAAATGTATACATTTAAGTTTTGCATTCTGGTATTTCTCATGCCTAGTGAACTTTACAACTTCGTTAAACCTTATTAGAATAGAGTGTGTGTGACTTCTTATTCAGCAGGGAACTGTTCAAATTGAATATGGATGACAGAATTTAGCCAGTAGAAATTCCCATAATTTGTTCCCAAGAGAAATCCCAGGAGTATTGATTGCTTTCCTAAGTAATAGATAGAATGAAAACTAAGAAAGTATTCTTGGCTCTGTTTGTGTTTCCAAAGATTTCTGTAGTTTTTCTGGTTTGATTAAGTTGTTCTTTCTCAGCATTTTGATCCACCCAATCTGGGTTTTACAAAGTGAATCACCAAATAAGAATACTTGTCACTACAGGAATAAAAAACTTTGCATTAAATTTCCCTTCTGCTTGCTTCAGAGGCTTCTGGAGCAGCCTTACTTTTGCTCTAAATTCTAGAGACGATAGCTACAGGAAGTCATTTAATTATTATTATTTTTCACTATGGTGTGCCATGAAGAGTAAAACACACAGCTAGTAAAAAAAAATAACATTAAGGCTGACATCATAAAGAAGCAGAATAAATAACAGCTGGTTGTGAAAGCATCGTATTAACTTTTAGTCTTTCCAGTGCCTATGTTTCACACTCAGATATTGATTAGGTACTGTAGCAAAATATTTTCATTAGCACCAAGATCCATACATGAACTTTTATTCAATATATTTGACTCGGAAGACATGATAAGGATTTTTTTTTCTTTTTCTTTTTCTTTTTTTTTTTTTTTAATTAATAGAGTTTAAATTCTTCTATATGAAAAACCACCCACTTTCATTTTCCGTTCTGATTCTGTTGCAGAATTATTGGAGGAGACAAAGGTTAGGGAGAAAAATGTAAAAAAAAAAAAAAAAAACAAAAACTCAAAACCCCCAGTGCAATAGAAGTCAGTTCAAACTCATTTTTGTCCAAAATGAATTGTCTGTCATTAGTCAGTGGCATTACTGAGCTGTTCCACACTTCACAAATACATAAGTGGATTAAATTTATGCTAGTTATTTGGGATTTATACAAAATACAAGGCTCTCTGATGAGGAATGAGAATGGATTTACTAAATGGAAAATTGTTTTAATAAATTAATAGTCATTAACAAGATTCTACAAGGTGTCAGGGGAGGGAATGACTTCACATGACCTATTGATACTGTAATTTCCTCAGAGGCAGTGGAAACTAATAAATCAAAGCGATAAGGTCAAGAATGATTTCTGAAAATATTAAAAAGGAAGTGTTTTTTTCAAGGGCAGGGAAGGGGACAAATTTGGATTTTACTAGAACTCCAGTTCATTCCTCAGAATAGGGACTGAATTTAAAAAAAATGAGAAAAAAAAATGCTCTTCTTCTTGAGGTGCTGTTCTGCACAGATGCAACACAAGCACATAGGAGGTGAGTTTCCAGCCAAAGTAGGGATTGCCTATCTACAAAAACTACTAGAGAAGAAGCCAGGGCTCTTTAGGAGGTTCTCTTTTGGTAGAGAGAGCAACATGCAAAAAGCATTGATTTTTAACAGCTTACTCTGCCTGCAAAGAGAAAGATAATTGCTGTAAAACCTGTAGCTAAATACTAGTGGAAGTCTTTTGAACAAGAAGTATTAGGTCCACAGTAATTACTGAACATTTTGAATATGCTGATTACTTTGGAACAATATTATTTCAAATTTGAAACAAAATGTCTGTATTGGAAACAAGAAAGTTATTCTAGAAAAGTTCCAGTGTACCATGAATAATTTCCCTGGATAGGCAAAAATTCTTTCAGACCCATCTATAAGCAGAAATTGTTAAGTAAATACTTGTGTAATGTCTGTTAGCTGGTCTTTGAGGAGCTCTTTCACTTCTAAGCAGAGACTGTAAAATTTACGTAGCTAAATACATAACCCAGGTAATTTGAAAACTCATTGTTATAATCTTTTACATTTGCATATTCTTGTTACAGAAATAGATTCTGTTTCAACACATTTCTTCCATTGTGTACAAGAGACACAATCAGGCACATGAGTAAAATCTAATGCTTTCTAATACATTTGGGAATATATTTATATCATAGTCCAACTTTTTTCATTATATGTCCTTCAAACATTGTGAATGTAGTATCTTTTCCAGCAGAACACGAGGAATTGTAAGAGCTATGTAAGACAGTGATAATTAAAATATTTTAGCAACAATACATCCACTGTAACCTTTCATAAGACCTCAAAACCATCAACTGTACAGAAACCATCAGCCTAGGCAAGTAAGAAGTCAGGTCCAGGTCATCCAAACTGTCTCAGTATGAGCCAGCAATACAGATGAGCACAGGTACAACTACCGTATAACTCAGATGAGGACTGGGGTCTTTGAATGTAACTGAAATGGGACTCCTGGGTCATCTGGAGAGAGAGGCAGGGGGTTGGTCCCAGGGTAAGGTGGTCAGGGCCATTACAGCCTGTTAGTATACTCGGGATCCTTCTCTCATTTCAGTGACTGTTCTCTTTCATCAAAAGAATGATACAAAGAATGTATGAATTTGTTCAGCAACACTTTGTGGTGTTTGACTGTATAATGGTCTTTTCTCAGATATTTCTAGTTCAATGTGCGTAATTGCAGTCACAAGTAAGTGCTGGTCTCCATCTTCCTTCCACTCTGTACATTCCCATCACAGTCTTTCCTTGTGTATTTTAAAAGTTTGACAGTAAAGACATTTCTCCAGAAAGAAATGAACTCAGAATCACCTAGAAATCAAATATTGAGTACATGTTTATCCCTCCATATTATCCGGGACTAAGAACAGAACTAACAAGTATACCCACTAATGCATAAGCAATTCCATGGCTCCAAGAATATCTAAAATGTATTCTCTGTGTGTCCAAATATTTCATTCTGATAAAATGAGAACAAGAACAGGTGTGAAGATCTGCATTAACAGGTCAGCTACAGAAACTATAAGCATATATAACATTGGGGTTTTTTTCTCTTATTTTATTTTTCTTTCTTGAAATTTGCCCATATGTATCTCTGACATGGAGAGAATAATAAATATTTGGCTCCACAGTGGATATAATCTGTTATTTAAAAGTAACAGCAAAATATTTCTTTCAAGATGAGAAAATTAAGACATTTCCTCTCATTTAGTGCAAAGTACTAGGTATTTTTATTTCTTTTTTCGTCAGCATCTACAGAAATTTGGAAACGATAAAACTTTGCAAGACAGACATATTCCTTATATACTGAGTGAGATGTCCTCATCACCCAGCACTGTAATGTATTTTGGGATAAAAATAAACTGGTAATTTTCTTCCTTTATTCTCTCAGTTAGGGAGTTTTAAAAACACTAGCACATTGTAACTGAAATCCTGAGACTTGCGCAATCCACATACATAAAACTATGAAGCCTAATTCTTGTAGAAAGAAACAGATGATTATCAAAACCTGAGAAGTTACTGAAAGGATTCTCCTGGATTATAGGAACCTTTTTTCTGACAAGAAAATTTGTGCATCCATGGAAACTACCAAGTTCCTGATGACTTTTCTTTCCCCTGCTGAGATAAAAGTGAATTTTTCTTCACATAACACCTCAGCTACCAAGAGAGTGAACCCGTTCTCTCAAGAATCATTTCTTGGAAAATGTGCTTTATTTCAATATGGGAAAGGACCCTATAAACAGCAATGGTGTCTGCTGCAACACCAGTAGTAAGAATAGTAGTTTCTAGTTCCTTGGCCACACTCACAGGTTGTGCGTACAGCTAAATTCTAATGGCCACATTCTGTTCTTCACTGCCTAAAACAATCATAAGGATATTTTTTTAAGGCTTATGTTAGGTTACCCAGATACGTGGCATCATAAGCTGAGCTATTATATAATAGTAACAAATGACCATATACTTAGAAAAGGCGGCTATTTTTGAAGCAAATGTGCAAATTATTTTGAATGTTCAAGGCAAGTAAGACTAATGCTCCCTAGAAACTTCACGTTGGGTTTGTATTTTGATACTCACAAATGTTTAATATGCAATGAAGGTAGTGGCTGCTTGATATGTCTTAAGTGTGCATCCCTGGATTTCTGTCTAGAAAATCCATAGACAAATATAATAGTAGTTCCCACATCTGAATTGGCTGACTTCAGAAACTGGGGTGTTAACCCCAGACACATGATCTCTCACTTATTCTGGTGCCATATGTCCTTCTTTCCCAAATAGGTTCACCAACCCCATGCTTCCAAACCTCCTACTAAACAGGTACAAACCAGAACCTTCATCTCTTTTTTTTTCAGCAGTCTAAGGTTCACTTCACCATAGAAAGGGCTCCCGTTTCATCCTACTAATGCATAGTCAGACAGGTATGCAGGTTCCAGATTAATATGACAGAGCTCACAATCCTGATGTGACTATGACAGGGGTTCCTGCTTGGTACAGCAATTTCTTCACGTCCAGGTAACCTGACTGTGAAAAAATATTTACCAGACAGCTATTATGTCAAAACTTTCTCTCAAAATCATTTTATGCTTCACTGGGTATGGTTCAGACTAGACATAATGAAACCAGCATTAAATGAATCCTCCCAAGCATAGGTAGCAGTCTAATTTCACAAGCAAAACAAGTTGCACAACCCACTAGAGAAATACAAGTGCCTCTGCTGACATACGTGCTGCCATTGCTAGACTAAACCTGCTAACTGAACTGAACAGTTGAATACCATTCATTCAGCTGGAAATGCAGAAGAGCTGATATCCTTGTCAGTGTTCCAGATCAGAAAAACAAAATTAATTGCTCATGTACTGTCATACCAAATGTGAATATTAATTAGGTTCTCTAAACTGCATGAGAATAAACATAGCTTAAACTCCTTTTGGGGAAGCTTAGAAATTACCTAAGAAGACATACAGTTAGTTTGAAGCACAATCAGAATTGCTGGTCCAGTATGTCTCTGACTGATCAATGTGATGAAGTAAAGATCACGTGGCTGATGTTCCAGACCTTTACTGGTTGAAAATACATTTTGCCTCTTGAAAGTCTAATTCTGTAGCCTAATGCTCTTGCTGCTAAAGTTGTCTATTGTTGCTTAGTGGTAAATGGGGAGAAGAATCCTGATACATCTGCTTTACCAGAAATATTAAAGGTTCAAAAGAAAGGAGCTCTTCTGTCAATTTTTTGATTTGTAAGGGAAAATAAAGCTACAAATACAGCTTCATCTGCACAACTTGGATTACAGAGGTGACAACCTAGGAAATATCATGATGATGTATTCTCTCAGCATTAACCATGTTGTGAAAAAAATGCTAAAAATTAGGGGGAAAAAATGTATAGCATAAGTGATCATATTCAAAATCTTTTCTCCAATGTCTCATGTTTTCCTGGTTTCCCATCAGTAGTGAGAGATCTCTTTGCTAAAGTTCCAGAAAAAAGCAACACATGTCCTTTTCTGAAGGTACAGCAAAAGGAATGGGCCTAGCCTTTAAATGAATATGATATTGTTATAACTGTTCAGTGGTGAAGTTTCTTGTCAGAACTAGAAATTCCTTTTACATAAACTGGAAACTGACTTGCTGAAATCTATCTCAATAGTTTTCTGCTCAGTACCACTGAAAACACAATGGACTTTAGAAAAGCAAGACAGAAATTACTGATCCTCAAATGAATATTAGACCCTTCTTTGCTATGACATCAAGTATGCTTAGAATGTATTTCCAAACTACAGTATAACTACATCAAAGATGCTGGTACTAAATGATGGTACTAATATCAAATGATGTGTAAAGTTTGGTAGTGTAGCACCTGAGTTATCTAGCAAACAGATTCTCAATTCTTATTTTGATAATGATATTAAATTATAAACTCGTTCTTTGTTTTCACATGTGTGAAAGGTGACCGTGACTTCAGCATGAATGGAATGTACATTATTTTCTATTTAACAGTTTAGTGCTGCTTTTATCTCCTTTGTTCTTGGAGGAAAAAAAAAANAAAAAAAAAAAAAAAAAAGAAGAAACAAAAAAACAAGCAAAGGAGAGAGTGAGAGAGAAAGATGAGTTTGGAATTGAAAATGGTTGTTTAAAGAGAATCCCAACAGGGGAACTGGTTTGACTTTTCTGTGTTCTCTTCAGGAAAAAAGTAGAGCAAATAATACATTTTGATATGCTGACTTCTATTAGAAATTATTTACTTATATCAAGTATTCTGGAATTGCTAAAAATTATATGGAGTACAAATGTTAGTTTCAGATATAATTAAACCAGCATAATATATCAAGTGATCAGAAAACTGTGCACACTGAATTAGATGCACCAAGACAATTGCCTTTCCTCTACTGAAAATAAGCAGTGAACTTGTGACCAAGAAATGTTTCGCAAAGGGCTAAAAATTCTCTAAGTCTTATTTCACAGTCCATTACAGAGAAATAATACTGTTGCCAGCAAGGTATGGCCTGTCCCACTGTCTTCTTCACTCAGCAGTAGCAGTTTACCTCTTTGTAAGTGCATGCAAGAGACTTTGTTACTGCTCCTGTAGTAGGAGATTTAAGCAGATTTAATCCAAATCTTTCCTATAATCAGAACCATGCCAAGTGAACAGTTTGGCTTGTTGAACCAAATCATTTCTCTTTTCTGAGGAAGAGAAGAAGTTGGAACTGAATTATCTCTGGCTAAGCTGTTCCAATTTTTCCTAGAGGGTATGTAGTTCATACTTCCAGTTTCTTCTATCAGGTAGATTTCATGTGCAATTTTCCCTATCATAATTTTTTTTTTTTTTTTTTTGTTGAAAGACATATTATGGCAGAAAATTTCCAGCAAGTTCCACCTGCAGTACACTACTTAGTGTAGCACTGATTGATTTTTATTCTATTCTGCTTGGGAAGGCTGATCAGCTTAAGACTAAAAAATCTTGAGCCAAACATTTGAGTGATAATGCCAGTGCACCATTTACTAGCTGCTGGTGCTGTCATCAGTACTAGCAGAAGCTACTGCTGGATAGAAACAGAGTTCCACAAAAGAATATGCAGCTGAGGCACACTCTTCTCCTTTAAAAAGGAAGCACCCACTAGGGTAACATGGTACCACAACAGATTTTAGTGCGTTATTCAAAACGTGTTCCTGTGTCAATAGACCTGTTTCTTATCACTGTTAACATTCATATCCACATATAAATATGTGGATATAATATGACAGTTGTGTTCATTACTAAACAGGATCTTCCTTTTTGTTTGTTAAAGATGCTAGTTGACTTGTATCAAATCTAATCTTCGATTTGTTTCATACATCTACTTTCATTTAACCTGCAGAAACATTACACAACCAAACTTTTTGTAAAAATGTATCTTCTTCTGTTTTGTCAGTCATGTCAATCCTATATAAGACACACTGCCTTTGACTGTCAGGAGGAATTTTTAAAAATTATTTGATTATTCTCTGTACATTCTTTTTTTTTTTTTTTTTTTTTGATAAAAAAGGGATCATGATCTTGTACACCTAAGTACCACAATTAGATTTGTGCGAACAACATAGTGAAAACAGTTGTCTAGCTGTCATTTTGGACATCTCTGAAACCTAAAGAGATGTTCAGGTCTTTCACAGCCCACCCAGTGATATCTATGCAAACTGCTGATTCTCCTAGTGCTGTATTTTTCCACTCCTTTGAGCACTGAAGCTATTTTGTTTGTCTGCTTCCTCCAACCAACCCCAACCATCAAACTGACAGTCAAATCAAATGGTCCAATTTATTCTCACCTCTGACCTAAAATACTGTTGCCTCTGGTCACATCAGCTGAAGCAACACATAAGTAGCTTTTAGCACCATCTAGCTAATTCCCAGTGTAATGTACTTAACAAAAATCTTGTAATTCCTTTTGGAAATGTTTTGAGTTCTTTTCTACAACCTTCGCACATTGTTCATTTTTAGCTCTTTATGAAATTAATCTCACACACAAAGGCAGAAAAATTGCTCTGATGAGGCTGTAGGCTCATTTTACGTGCGAAAAAAATGTACTTTAATTGAGAGCAGAAGGCTGTCTGGAAGTGCAAACAGCTGACTTCTGACTTTCAACTGACTTCTTTTAGAAAAAGTAGAAAATTAGAATGAATTTTTTGTAAGTGGTCACTAGTTCAGATACTATGGTTGCTAATTTTGACGAGGATCTGAATTTTAGATAGCACGGATCAGTAAGAGGATCACACAGCTTTTGAACTGTGGTACGGGCTCTCTTTGGCGGGGGCTGCACTAGCTATGCAGACTGCCACTGCTCTTTTCAGTTGATTCCAATGAGACAGCACTTCAACATGAAATGGATTTGAAGTTACATTCTGATAGTTATGCAGTACAATAAATTTTTCAAAGAAATCTATAGGTACTTAGAAATATGTTGAAACAAAGCTGTAACACTTTCTGATTAATTGTGCATTTTGTTGTTTATACCTATGATACATAAGAGAAATTATATTAAAATTGTTTATTATGTCCTGGAAGAAAAGAGCACAAGAACAAAGAAGCTCTCCTCTTTCCTTTCCTTTACTCAACTCACTATACAAATTTGATCTCTGCCTTGCCTAGAAGTTCATACAATATTCTGGTTTTACCTTGTATATTACAGGCCTGCTCCCAAGGTAATAAACCACTGTATGCGCTGAAACTGCCTCTTTCAGTCTCCTAATCATGTTTTCATTTTGTGTAACTCTGCCATCAAGCAATATGCAACTGGAGAACTTGAACAGTAACTCTACCTCATTTGCATAGTGTCAGGGGCATAATACAATTTTCACATGGAAAATGCAGAAAACCTGAGCATTCAGGGACCCAAGTTGCTTATGGATAAAGTCCTTAAAGATTCAATAAGATGCAGATTTTCAAATCATAACCCTCCGTTAGAGAAAAATGATGATTGTGGCAAAATGAATGCTATTAGATAGCAGTAACAATTAGATTTAACATTTACAACTGAGTTGATGCAGGAATTTTAATTTTTCAATAATCCAGTTGGCACTGCATTAGTAAAGGAATGTTGTGATTTTATCTGTTATTTTATGTTGTATTAAATAAATATAATACATTAAACGTTAGAAAAAAATAAATTAATAATACTATATAATACTGGAAACAATTTTTTTTTCTGTTCACCACGATTACACAGCAAAATATAATTCTGAAAAAGGACAAAACTTAAAATGTAAGGCCGTTCCATAATTCAACAGATTTTCCCAACAAAATCAATTTTAAACTCAAAAATGTAGGAATTTTCAGTTCCTTAACTTTTCTTGTATTTAATAATGCCTAAAACATTTCAACTTATTTCTCTTAGAAAAAGTAGAAAATCAAAATTAAGTTACTTTGTAAGTAGTCATTAGTTCAGATACTATGGTTGCTAATTTTGATGAGGATCTCAATTTTAGACAGTGTGGATTAAGAGTCAGGATTAATGCAACTAATGTGTATACTTTTATTCCATTATTGTGATATATAACAGGAAGGACCCAGGAAACTACAGGCCAGTCAGTCTCACCTCTGTGCCTGGCAAGATCATGGAGCAGATCCTCCTGGAATCTCTGCTAAGGAACATGGAAAATAAGGAGGTGATTTGAGACAGCCAACATGGCTTCACCAAGGGCAAATCCTGCCTGAAAAACTTGATGGCCTTCTACAATACTGCTACGAACTTGATGGACAAAGGCAGAGCAACAGACATCATCTACCTGGACTTAAGCAAAGCGTTTGACACTGTCCCGCATGACCTCCTAGTGTCCAAATTGGAGAGTCATGGGTTCAATGAATGGACCACTCGGTGGATAAGGAACTGGCTGGATGGCCGCACTCAAAGAGTTGTGGTTAATGGGTCAATGTCCACGTGGCGGCCAGTGACAAGTGGTGTCCCACAAGGGTCAGTACTGGGACCAGTACTATTTAACATCTTTGTTGGAGACATGGACAGTGGGATAGAGTGCACCCTCAGCAAGTTTGCCGATGACACCAAGCTCGGTGGCGCGGTTGACACGCTGGAGGGAAGGGATGCCATCCAGAGGGACCTGGACAGGCTTGAGAGGTGGGCTAATGCAAATGGCATGAAGTTCAACCAAGCCAAGTGCAGAGTCCTACACCTGGGACGTGGCAATCCCAGGCACAAATACAGGTTGGGCAGAGAATGGCTGGAGAGCAGCCCTGAGGAGAAGGACTTGGGAGTGCTCATGGATGAGAAGCTCAACATGAGCCGGCAGTGCGCGCTGGCAGCCCAGAAAGCCAACCGTATCCTGGGTTGCATCAAAAGAAGTGTGAGCAGCAGGTCACGGGAGGTGATTCTCCCCCTCTACTCTGCGCTTGTGAGACCCCACCTGGAGTACTGTGTCCAGTTCTGGAGTCCTCAACATAGAAAGGACATCGAACTGTTGGAACAGGTCCAGCGCAGGGCCACCAAGATGATTAGAGGGATGGAGCACCTCTCCTAGGAGGACAGGCTGAGGGAGCTGGAACTGTTCAGACAGGAGAAGAGAAGGCTCTGAGGAGACCTGATAGCAGCCTTCCAGTATCTGAAGGGAGCCTACAGGAGAGCTGGGGAGAGACTCTTTGTCAGGAAGTCTAGCGACAGGACGAGGGGTAATGGTTTTAAATTGGAAGAGGGGAGATTTAGATTAGATAGTAGGAAGAAGTTCTTTACTGTGAGGGTGGTGAGGCACAGGAACAGGTTGCCCAGGGAAGTTGTTGATGCCCCATCCCTGGAAGTGTTTAAGGCCAGGTTGGATGGGGCTTTGAGCAACCTGCTCTAGGGAGAGGTGTCCCTGCCCATGGCAGGGGGGTTGGAACTTGATGATCTTTAAGGTCCCTTCCAACTCTAACCATTCTATGATTCTATGATATAAGTTGTCTTGGTTTTTATAGTGTTTACTAACACTAAAAGGTAGTTGAGTGAGTTCTCTTTTTTTTTTTTTTCTTTCACTCTCTCAGTCAGGTTCTGTAATGCATACTATTCAATTACTGACTAAGATACCTTGAAAGCTGAACTAAGGCTGACAATTGTTTCCAGAAATCAGGAATTTGACCCTATTGGGAAATTTAAGGGCATTGACTTCCCCTAGGACTCACCAAGAAGGGTTCATCTGCAAAATACTGAAAGCTACTACAGAGCATGTGATGCATTTGTAATATTCTAGTTGTTTTGGACTGGTCAACATAACATGGAGAAATCTGCTGTTTAAGTTTTTTTTTCTGTATCCACTTTTCCCATTACAGGGATCATTTACTCCCACTGGGAGCAATGCATTTCATAATTCAATTCATTAAGATGCATTAACTAATTGTCTCCATTCTCTTGCAGTTAATTAAACTAAATTAAGTCAATTATACTTTTCTATCACTGTCTTTTCTTTTCCCTAATCTAAACTGGAGAAAGTGAACCTTAGCTGGAAAAGAAAAAAGAGAAAGCATTCCTTAGTGCAAAAGCTGAAATGTTAATATCATCGTGTGAAGATAGTTTAAACTCAAAATGATAGAAAAGACTTTTAGCCTCATTTACCTGTTGTAAAGATTGATTAGCTGGTGTTTGTTGTCAGAAAACAGTGACAATCATTCCAAGAAATGGACACTGATGTACAATTTATTTAAGAATTTCAACGTAAGACAGCCATAGTATAAAGATGTCATGAGATAGCACTTGTTTGAGCAGCTATAATTTGTTCCTGATACCAAATANGGGGGGGAGAAGTTTTACCTAAACTTCTCTTCTTGAAGAATATTCTATATAAAATTTTCAGATTTGATTAGCTACTGGGAAATAATAAAACTAACCCTTTAAATTAATGATACCTAACACACACAGAGACACATTTCCTCCTTCTATATTTTCTCCTTACTCTATTTTTTGGTAGAGTTATTGTTTTGCTATTACATTAATGTCAGCAAAATAAATTTGGAAGTAAGTTCATGGCAATAAAATGGAACATTTCCAGAAGCAGTACACCATAATTAAAACCACAAAAATGTTTCTGACCAGTGGAGACCACTGTTGATCACAGCAGAAAGTAAAAAAAACTTTCTTCAGCTCATTTTTTTTCGCCTCTGTTAACTATGTTTATGAGTGCAAACATTAAAAATAAGCAGCAGTAGGGCTATTTCAGAGTGGTGTTGGATTAATCTAATTTGTGACCACAGAGGATTCGTGAATTCTCTCTGTGTTAATCATCCCTTGCTACCAATATGCAGCAAGAGAGGACCAAAGATCTAGGGGTTTGAAGATAAGAAACACTTTCTGTGAATTATTTGACTAAAATTCTCTCATTTCCAGCCCAAAGCAATTTTCAGTATCTAGCATTTAATCTGGTCATGACAATTTGGGGATTTCACAGAGATTAAAAGTTTTCTGCTTTACGATTATTCTACCACCTCTTCGTTTGCTACAAAATGAAAACTCGGCCTCCTCTGTCTTGAAGTTGTATGATTTGGCTGAGGCATAATAACTGCCAAATGAAGTATTTCTCATCCCATTCACCCTCTGCCCTTGGACTCAGATGTGTTAATGTACTTATAAAAAACATAACTATCAGTGAAGAGATGGTATAGAGAAAGAAATCTAGGATGCTGATTTAGACAGATGTCTCCTATTTTTCATTCTTTTCTCTTGCACAAGCTTCCTTTTTTTCTCTTATGAGAGAATTACTTATTCTATATGGCTGATACTTGATTTCAGCTCTTCTGTAGGTTGCATGTCACAAAAGCTACTGTCATATGTATATGTCAACCACCAAGGTTCTTTAACTCCCTGTCATTCTTCGTTGACTGTATCTTCTTGATAGATTTCTAGACCTAGGTCCTAATATTGCTTTTCATTAAGAACAACAGTTTCAGGAACTTTTAAATTCATTCCATTTTTTCGTGGTCTCTTATTTCTCTAAGCTGACTTCATTAAATCTGATGTAGGAAGAACTTAATGAGTAAATGAATCCAGAAATATGCATTTGTTCCAATAAAAGCTGCAAGAATGTTTTCATTAAATCATTTCAGTTTTGACCCTTATCTTGTTTCTTTCCATGAAAACTTCAAATTGTGTGTCAATACGCAGAACATATCAAGTAGCTGAGAAAGCATGAACTTGTCTTCGTAGTAGAGGAAAGACTGTATTTCAATTTATTTTTTTATCAGACAGCTATTGCTACATTAAACACTGATCAAATATTTCTACTTCTTAATTTAATAAACTGAGATTTGACTACTATTGTGTCTAGTCATAAAAGGTCTCCCTAGCAATATTTAGAAGTTTCTTTTCTGCTTACAAGGACATTGCCCATGAGCTAGAATATATCTCCAAAGGGAAATAAAGAAGGCCTTTTGGATGTATTTCTATACCTTCCACTTTGAATGCTCCATTACCATTCTGCATATGATCAACCCTGCCCTGAAAACACTTTTAAGTTTATCTGATTTGCTAAGCCAGGAATAACACTGACCAGTCTCATTATTAACTGTAACACGCATGTCCCAATGCTGGAGAGAATGCACTAAAATTGAAGAATGGTGGCAAAAAATTGTGTTCATCAAAGTACACAGTATCCTACAGTAGCAGGGTTACTAGCTGGTGTGTTAGGACAAGGTTATGCGCTGGAAAAGGATCAGCACTCTGATTTCAAAGATTGGTTTGAGTAGGAAATGTAGCACTTCTTGTTCAGTGATACTGTGCATTGAAACCCTTTCAAAGCCAAGAATAGTGTGTGGAAAAGTAGTATCTTCTCCATCTAGGCATTTTCCTGACTGCTGTTTTAATTGTACCTTACATCAGAGGACTGGAACAACCTTGCATTAAGGTAGAAGGTCCCTCTGTAGGTGCACTCTGCACTACAGTACTTCAAAAGGTAAGTTCCATTAATAAAATACATCTTCTTTTAAACAGCACTCAAACTTCCCTGGGATGCTTTTTAAAAAACAAACAGCAAAAAATTTATAGTACTGCAAAGTATCTGATTGCTTCCAGACCTTTACTACTTTTTTTCCCTCCTTAAACAAGTACAGGTGCAACAGTTCATATTGTCTTTAAATAGATCTTTCAAACCTCAAGTGTCTTATTTTCTCTAA
This sequence comes from Thinocorus orbignyianus, assembly GCA_013400375.1. Taxonomy (NCBI): domain Eukaryota; kingdom Metazoa; phylum Chordata; class Aves; order Ciconiiformes; family Thinocoridae; genus Thinocorus; species Thinocorus orbignyianus. The sequence continues at coordinate 1,326,776 of VXBW01005804.1, read as the reverse complement.
GATGATTCTCTTTTCTTCTCACTGAGAACAAATATAACTAAAGAGATAGAAAAAAATTTTGAAAATATATTGTAGTCCTAGCCATCAGTAAATTATTATTACACAGGTAAGATGATACTTGAAACAAACAAAAATCAGACAGTATGTAGATGAATGGACAGCAGTAATTGCTTGCTGACCTTGCTACACCAAGAATATAAATGTCAGAGCCCTCTAAAATAGAAATGTATACAAAATTCTTGCAAAATTTTAACAATGAATTTTATACAAAATTATCATTAACAGCCAAGAATCTCAAAGATTTCTCAAAGGCAAAATAAAACTCTTAGCTTACGTGCTATGTCTTCTGAATATTTTACCTATTGATATCTATATATTTCTGAATACAAACCAAAGAGCTTTCCTTGCATAATATTTGAGGTAGAAGGTAGCGCCTTACAAAAGTATATCTTTAGAATATGACTGCTCCATACAAGCCATTCTTTAATTTTCATGTTATGACCAATTCTCTCTCTCCTTCCTTGTCTTCCTTCTCCTCCTCCTCCTCCCTTTGTCTCTTTTCTTTTAATTTTAATTTAATTTTTAGTTTCTTTTCTTTTTGTGGGAACCAAAAGATTAAAAAAAATGAAATGTAATATTTTCTAATAAAAAGATGACACCCTCAAGGGTGCTACCCTGATGAGTGCTCTCTTCAGCATCTTTCAGGTCCTTCTGTAGGTTTAGCCAACAGAAGTTAGTTTGTTATCTGTTACTATAACAGACAGGAATGAGTTAAAAGCACTGATGGATTTTAACTAGAGAAACAACAGAAAACAAGTCCAGACATCTTTGTAATCATGTAAAGGAGTTGGTGATTGATTTGCATTTGAGTAGACTGCCTTCTTCAGCAAGGAATTTATTTCTCACATTAGATGTTTAAACCTTCGTGCAACTGCTCACTCTCTCCCCCTAGTGGGGTAGGAAAGAAAATCGGAAGGGTAGAAGAGAAAACTCCTGAGATGAGACCAAGGCAGTTAAACAGGGCAAGCAAACGCTGCATGCACAAGCTAAGCAAAATAACGAATTTGTTCACTGCTTCCCATCTGTAGGCAGACATTCAGCCATTTCCAGGAAATCAGGGCCAAATGCCATAACTCTGAACATTCCCCTTTCCTTCTTTTTCCCACCAGCTTTTATTGCTGAGGTGTGGGATATCCCTTTGGTCAGTTGGGGTCATCTGTCTCAGCTGTGTCCTCCTCCCAACTTCTTGTGCACCCAGAGTCTCCTAGCTGACAGAGGCAGTGTGAGAAGCAGAAAAGACCACAACAGGTAAGTACTGCTCAGCAATAACTAAAACATCCCTGTATCATCAACACAGTTTTCATCATAAATCCAAAACATAACCCCATAAGAGCTGCAATGAAGAAAAGTAACTCTACTCCAGCCAGTACCTGTTGTTAGGGTTTCTACCTAAGCAGAATAATGTCACAAGGGAATAGTAGCTTAATATTTCTCTAACGTAAATAAATAAGAATGAGAAGGCAGAGTGCTTTAAGGAGAAAAAAAAAATTATCTGTGATAAACAGCAAAGTTTATTTTATGCAGATAACTAACTAAAAAAGGCAATGATTCTAATGAGGTAAAGATATAAATTACATGTGAAAAGGCCAATTTCAGAAGGTATTTTGTTCCCTTGCTCTTAATTCTTCGGTTAATTTTCTTAGTGTTTGTCAGCTATGTTTTCTTGTTGGTTTTGTTGTTATCTTTCTTTCTTTCCTTTTTTTTTTTTGAGGGGGGGAGGAGTCATTACATCAACAACAAACAGGTCACCGAAATTCACAGGAGGTACCCCAATGAAAAAGGAAAAAATTGTGTCTGGAGTTAGAGGTGACAGAATAATGACCAAAGTAAAAAATTACTGAAATATGCATTATTTCTTTAACCAGGATATGACTAAAAATAAAATTAGCAATGAAACTAGGCAATGAAATAGACTGTTTTATCCATCATTCTTCATATTACAGCTGAAAGGTCCTTGGAGAGGAATGCACAGCCTTTTTGATCGTTATGATATTTTCTTATTGCTCAGTGATCAATTTATATAATGAACTGCATGCTGAAACACAGGCTCAGCTGGTTACTAAATTCTGTCTAAAAAATGTTCAAATAGGCTTCTGTAGTAGTATTTAGTAAGAGATCCTGTATGAAGATACTATCTGAACAACCAGGTTTAGGAAGGAAAATTCATATAGTGCTTTGCTCCTGTTTTTGATAAAAAAGGAAGACTAGAAGGGTCTTTCTGAATTTTGTTACCCCCTTCAAAACTGTGCTGTTAACTGAAGAAAACGACTGTATCCACACAAAGAACCAGTTATCTCATGGGTAATCCAGTACCATACTATTTCTTTTAAACATTAGGTTCCTGAGCACTAAAATCTCCTGGATCAATTTAACTTATATCTAATTAATGTGCCACACAGTAGGTTTACCATCATAATAGTGGATGACAAGAAGACTGTAAAAAAATACCACTGCAATTAGATCTTTCCATCTACATTAATTTAGCAAATTAATGACTTTGAAATAGCCTCAAATCAGAGGCAAAGAGCACTCAGAGACTTTGCTAAATTAGGGGGGTTTTGGGAACTGTTAAGAAAAAAAAGAAATTAAGTGTGTTGATGCAGAACATGCAGAAAATAAACAGTGGAGAAAAGTAATGAAGAAGTGTAGATTAATCAGTAACACTACAGGCTCTTTAGTCATCTTATTAAGGACATTCCAAAAATGAGACTGTGTTACTGTAAAAGTAGAAATATGAGCAATTACAGAAATTAATGTAATTGCAACTGCTTGTCACTGCTTGTCACCTGAAACTATGTTTTCACATTCTGGGTGACAGTGGTTGTTATCACAGAGTTTTGACCACCGCCTGAGTAAAAGTTGTTTTCACAGAAGTTAGCGGTTATAATTTGCTAACTCTGAACTTGTACATTTGAGATAAGCACTGGTGCCCTCACTTGTGAATGCTGTTAGATGAAATACTGAAGAACTGACAACTTTAGGTGTTTAGGCCTCATGCTTATGTTTTATTTTTGAAAAATCTTATGCAAATTTAATCTATGTAATTACACTGCTGGTGAAAATTCCCTTGCAATTCAGTGAAATCAATTTTCTGTGCCCATATCCTTAAATGTCAGAAAGGTATGGATGCTTTATCAAAGGGCAAAAGGGAAAGGGAGAAACTTGACTTGGGTTTACATGCTCAGATTTGTTAAAGTTTCTACACTGAAAATTGCCAGGACCAGCAAATTATTCCACAAGAAGTCATCAATATTAGGAAATCTCAAACAAACAAAGGAAAAATCCCAAACTCCAAAAATTTGCTTTGGCGAGGAGCGGACTAAACATTTGATACTCAACTCTGGAAATAGAATAGAATTATTTGGATGGGAAGAAACCTTAAAGGTCATCTTGTTCCAACCCCCCTACCACAAGTAAGGGCACTTTCCACTCTATCAGGCTGCTCAAAGCCACATCCAACCTGACCTTGAACACTTCCAGGGATGGGGCAGTCACAGTTGCTGTGGGCAACCTGTTCCAGTGTCTCACCACCCTCACAGGAAAGAATTTTTTTCTGGTATCTAATATAAATATTTTTCAGTTTAAAACTGATACCCCTCCTCTTATGGTTACACTCTCTCATAAAGAGCCCCTCTACATCTTTCCTGTAGGCTCTTTTTAACTACTGGAAGGCAGTTATAAGGCTACCCTGAAGCCTTCTCTTCTCCAGGCTGAACAACGCCAACTCAGCCTGTCTTCATAGGAAAGACGCTCCAGCTCTGGGGTCATCTTTGTGGCCCTCCTCTGGACTGGCTTGAGCAGGTCCATGCCTTTTTTATGTTGGGGACCCCAGAGCTGGATGTAGTACTCCAGGTGGGTTCTCATGAGAGAATAGTAAAGGTGGAGAATGACTTCCCTCAACCTGCTGGCCACACTTCTAGCACAAATCAAGCACCAGAAGGTGTAATTGAATTTTTTATCATACTATACTAAGGAATTTAGTCAAGTCATATTCCTGCGTTTATCACAGTACCTTCCAGTTGACCGAAATAAATGCATGGTGAAAACAGCTACGGTCAACTGAAACATTTTATTACTTTGCTTAGCAGTTTGTTCTAATAGCAAATCCCTCAGTGTTTAAAAAGGAAGAAGAAAGCTGCGTTGATCTTTTTCTCAATTCTCTTGTGAATTTGCAAATCGTGTTCTTGCCTGTGGTTCTGTTTTGCTTTTCACCATTTAAGCCTAAATGATTTAATCCCCAGAGTACTAATTTAGGATTACCTGCTGGGGCAAACTGTAGAGTGCCTGAAGGTTGCAGTTTCCTAATCACCCAGATCAGAGGATCTCTGACCACTTCCCTGTTTCCTTTCACCCTGTGGCGTCTGTGATTTCTTTGCATAGAAACCAAGGTGCAGGGGGTTGTTTGAGGGAGGAGGAGGAGTAAAGCAAGCAGGGCAACTTGGATGCTGCTAGAATAGATTCCTATTTATGAAGTGCTCCTCAGAGCAGAAGTTGATAAACGTTCACAGCTAAAATCTAAGAACTTCTGAAGCTTTTGCCCTGAGTTTTTTTTAAGGGAAGGTTGGTTGATTAGTTAGCTGGATTGGATGTTTTTTCAGTTGTTCCACCCTTTTTGTATATCCTCTTATCTGTTTTTTACTGATATTTATGCAAATTTTGAGACTGGATTCTTACTTTATCTTTTTTTTCAGCACAATGTAAATAAAGTTATCAATTCAGAAAAGATAACACAGAAATCAGTAATAAATGCACAGACAGTATTAGCGTCACCCTAAATCTCAAAAATTATATTAATGAAGTTCTACTCATTCTTAATATCTCTGCGAGATCTGTCATTGTATTAGACAGATCTGAAGTTTATCAAAGAAGTGAACTACTGAGGACAGGATCTGGGGAATTTTCAGTACAAAATAAATAAACCTAAGCTGTTGGCAGACATCCATAGAATGTATTAGACAGCCTATACAGAGAGCTGCAGTTTAGATTTTGTGCCTCAAATTCATAGCATAATTTTGTTCCAACCTGTGCCTTCTATATGCAAGCTGTGGATGTCAAAAACAGCCATAAAGCACCTGAATAGTTTCCATTCTCACATAGCTACAAATTTATGAAGAAATAATTAGAATTTTTCTAAATTTGAGCGTGTAGATTTGCCTGTAGGCAATGAGTATAAGAAATTTGATCTCAGAGAGTTAGTTTATCCACAATATTATGTTTAAAGCCAGGAGTTTATCATAAAAATGCCTTGCTCAGTCATGTGTACAGATTTACTAATGTGATTCTACGATAAATTTAAATGATTGAACAGTATTTGAACTATGAGATATGGTGTTGTATAACACTTGGATTACACCTGGGAATATTTAGAAAAGCCTCCTTGAAAAGAGAAATATCCTTATAATAATAAATAAATAAATAAATAATTTGTAATAATAACAATAATCTGTAATGGAATTAAGTCCCCAAAGCACCTTCAAAATTGGGCTCAGAATATAAGAAGAAAACTTTGGGTTTATGAAACTAAAACACGACTCCACATTTTCCACTTTCTACTGTTTGATCTTCTGAGGCTATTACTCATTCTGTTCTGTGGCTAGGTGAAGAATGGTTTCACAGTATAACAATTTTGTATGCAGCTCTGCATTGTATACAATATTGTGCATAAAATCATGTAATGTACAAATACGTGTTTGTGTTGTACTTCCTAAAGTATAGAATTTGTCCTTCCTCCAACAGGTATATTCCTGAGTTTACCTTCCGCTGTTGTATAAAGCCAACCCTGTTCAGCTTTTGCTATGGTCTAGTCATGACAGCCTGGAACTCAAAATATGCTATTTCATCCCACTTTCCAGGTCATTTGCTGAGACAACCAGCAGTGTTTAAACTTGCTCAAGCTTCCGTATCAGTGAACAGATGGTGTAAATCCACCCTGAGATGCAGAATCTGCACCATCCCTCTTTCTCAGCCAGCTTAGCACATATTAATTTGCATTGAAGGAGAACATATAGCTAAGGACACACTGTGCTATGCACTGTACAAGCATAACAAATTGAGAGGTTTTTGTCCAGGGAGCTTAAATTTAAGTTTGAAATGAGAGACAGCAGGTGGATAAGACAGATGGAGAGGAAACACAAAAATAGCAGTAAGGCATCTGTAACCAGTGCAATAAGCAGTGGTCACACCAGCTGGCTAATCACTGACAAGTGGTTTCTATCACTGCCACAAAGACAAGCTTGAAGGAAGGATTTAAAGTGGAAGTGAGGTTTTTTTAGAGTTGTTTCCACACAGAAACAGGAATGTGAGAAAATGATGTTGTTTGTGTGAAAAATGCAACAAACAAGCAATCAGAAGCCAGGATTCCAGCCAGAATGGCAGTGGGAATCTGAATCCTTGATGTATGTATGCGACTGCAGATGAGGTGGGCATTAACCTTGAAAGGTTTTAAAAGTGATAAATTGCATAAAATGATAGCTCCAGTAAGAAGAATTTGTGTTTGTTATGTTTGAGGCAATGAACAGAACAAAGATTTGTACAAAATAACCTAGAAATATTTTAGGTTGATTTAAAGGAGACGAGTTTCACTGTGCTTAAGGAAGAAGAGGTAAAATTTCCTTCCTCACAGGGACACATAAACATCTTGACAGAACCAGTTTCAGTAGTCAGGGACAGGAGGATGAGTGGAACTCAGAGGTATATGCCTTTTCACCTCAAAAATCAAAGTTACCAGGCTTTTACCTGTTACAGCAGATTGACCTCTGTGGACTTATGATGTGCACCACACATGTGGTGCACATCATGGGTGTGGAGACTCTTGATGTCTGATGTGCCATGCCCGGGAAACAAATACAGACAACTCTGTCTGCAGGGAAACTTCACTGTTTCTTTCCATCTGCATCCACGAAGTGTCTACAGTGAAGAGCTTGTTTGGAGAAGGTTTGCTATTTAAGAACATAGCTTTTTGGGTTTGGTACTTCATATTGGCCTCTGAAGCTTGTATCTCTATCTCCCTGTATCTTTCCCCTCTTCACAGATGGTTTCAACAGCTTGAGCTCGCCTCTTTGCAGATGATGCCAGATGCTCCCTATCTAAAAGGCAATTTTGGTTCTCTCAAACACGTTAACACAAACAAGTGATACCAGATGCCCCCTGAGTCCCAGGTCTCAACCAAATGAGTGCAAGTACACACACCCAAGCAATGCAGTAAATGTGCATACACTAAACAAGTGAAACCAGGTATGTTTTCATGAGTTAGGACTTGCTGGAAGACTTTAATCTTTCCGTGGCTCCTCCACTGTCTAATGAGTATTTACTCTTCTCCTTTACACCTGTTTCTTCCTCTTTCTAAATCAATGGTAAATAGATTACAGTTTAATACTTGAGACATAAAGGGCTAATATAAGGTAGTTTAGTTTACACACAGGCCACAGATTTATAATAAGATAATTTATAAGGTAAAAATTTATCCTATTTATTTCTGGATCTGTAAAATTTGTTTATTCAACAGTTATGGGGAAACTAATAAACTTACTTTACATTTTGACCAACAAAATCATGTATGTACAGCATTTCTTGTGGAAAAATACATATATTACCACCAAAAGCTGTAAAAAGGTTTTATGTTCTACTGCAAGAATGCTGCAAAGTTAAAAGTGTATTTCTAACTGACATTTAGTGCTCACTAAACAGTACCTACATCATATCTACCATTATTGTAAAAAATGTGTAACTGTAAGTGAAGGATTTTAGGGAAAGATTTTCTTCTGCTGCAAATTTATTTATTTTATATCCTTTCAACACTTTGCAGATATCAGTCAAAACCTTGATGTCAATTTTTCTTTATTGGTAGGTAGAGAAAAGTGATTCTTTGAAACATATTAAACAGTAACATTAGTTATCTTGTCATCTTTTTGCCTTTTGTTCTGCAGGTGATCCTACTTCTCTTCAAGTTCATCTATACAATAAAATCCAAGAGCTAGATCTGGTGACTAAAAGAAGCCTGTTAGACTCTGCACATCTGTAAAATTGGATTTCAGGACTGAGGGATTTAGGTTCTGAAGCTTCAAAGGACCCAGATCTACTAGTGCAGTGCTCACTACAGGACTAGTTTTGCTGCATAAGTGACTCAGCTGGCACACCCAGAATACACAGAATTGTATAGAAGAATACCTTGATAAAATGGACAGTTTTCACTCTTTAAAAGGCAAACCCAGAAAATAAGTCTTGGGATGGTGTATAATGAGCAATAACCCTGTGTTAGTATCCTAGAAAATGTAATCAGACAAATAAAAACAGGTGAGAGGCTTCCATAATCTCTAATTTTCGTATTGAGGAATGCAGGTTTTCTTTAAAATATGTTGCATTTTATCCTCTCTTTAAAATATATTTTATGGCCTATAAAGTGTTATTTCAAGAGAAAATTATTTACTTGAGGAGCACTGAATATTTTCTCAAATACTACAAATAAATTAGTTAATGTTCTGTGAAGCTTCTTGGAGATAATCCTATAATTCAGCACAGAAAGATGTGAACAAGATGCTTGCATTGCCTGGCTTTACCGAGAAAATATATTTTTTAATCTTTCCAGTATTCTGGGCATGCTTTAGCATTATTGGAGAGTTAGTCTTAGAATAGCATTAGGCATTTCTCATAGTCATTCTGAGTAAACTGATCAGCACCAGTAAAAGAGTCTAGGAGGAAGCACCTTCAGAGTACAAAAAGTAGTACTGAAGCAGAGGCAAAATATGAGAGACAGAAAGAATATTACAGTGCCAAAGAACAGATATAAAGTTAGGTGTTGTTCAAATCAAGATAGTGAAATCTTAATATGACTGCCCAAATGGTTGGTAGTTTTCAATCTGTTACCTTCTTGCTCTATGATGAAAGTGGTTCTGATTTATTTTCCATTATTATACCTGTACATACGGAGTGGAAGCAAGATACCCAGTGCAGAAAACTAGTATTTTAGGATGCCTTTGCTTTGACTTAATTCATATGGGCATATTTTAGTCACAGTTTTGCCAGACCATGAAAAGAACCATCTGGAATACATTTAATTAGGACTCTAGAACCTAGATAAAGAGAAATCTGAAAGTTACACACTGTCTGAGTCAGTTCATTCTCTGTCAAAGCAAGGTATTGGCTCAGAAAGTGTCCTAGGGCTTTCTTGAAAGCATTGGATAGGGTAAGCATACACCTGCTTAGGCATATCATCAGAGAAATTATGATATACTTGTGTGTAATATACAGATGTTTCAAATAGATACAGAATGCCTAGGTCTAGGTTTACTGGGCTTTTACAGACCATTTGAAGATGTGCAATAGATCCAAACATGTTTAGTGTCAGAACTTAAACAAACAATTTATGAAATGTCTTTCAAAGCAGGGCTTTTTGATTGAATTATTTTGGTCTATACAGTAAGGTTGTAGTGAGGTCAGAAACACTGCAATTGATTACCTTAGCACGGGGATGTTCTAAACTGAGTAGCTTCCTTCTGTTCCACAGACATCAAAGTCAAAACTATTATACACAATTATCTCTTCTTGGATGAGTCAAACCTGTCAGTGTTGTTGTTCCCCTGAGATTTTGAAAAAAGCAATTTCAGTGTGTGTTAACATGAAAGCTTCTAGAAATGATCCAAAAGGTAAGCATCAACTTAATGACCAAAATACGTACCCTTGACAACTGGAGATATTTTAGAGCAGGCTGCATAGTTGGTTTCCTTGCTTGTTCCAAAAATGTTTGGGTCTCAATTTAATAAATTAATCTCTCCTGCAAGTGAACCTGCTTCTCAAAATGCTAAGATTTTTATTGTGGGACTCAGTAAATTTTTGTTAATGTTGATAAATCTTTTATTGTTAAGTCACAAACCTGAGGACATTCTAGCTCAATAACGATTGCGATTTTTTGTTTGTTTGTTTGTTTTGTTTAATCTACTGGTTTTTCAATGACTGGAGCATGAGACATGGTAGCATTCATCATAATTAGTCTTTATGCTCACCAGATATGATACATTTTGGGTTTATAAATTATGTATGTATATTCTTGGAAACAACAAGAGTATAAAACTTACTCTTAGTTACCCATTATGTAAGACAAATATTTTTGACCATCAGTGAATCCAAGAAATCTTCAGAGTACAGATGTTGGTCATTGCTTAAAAACGGTAGGCAAACATTCAAAGAAGACTCCTGGCATGACTATATAAAACTTGGCAGGGATGATGTGTGGAAGAAAGAAAGGGGATGTGAAGTAACAGTAATTTTCTATGAGAGAACAGCAAACTGAGAAAGGCTGCAAATGTGAACTGCCTTTCACAGAAAGAATATGGATAAAATCTAGTGTATGACTGATTATGTGGGGAAAGGAACATTACCAAAGGAGGTTGGGGCTAGGGGAAACAACAGGAAAATAAAAAAGCAAGAAATGTATCTGAATCACCTAGGGCTGAAAATTCACAGCAAATTTTTGCAGTAATTTGTGGTCTGAAACATTTGAACAGAGATGTCTTTTCTGTCTTTACAGAAATGCAGTATATAGAAATACAGAAAAAGTGATGTATCTCAATGACCCTTATACTGTTGGCTCCCATATATTTTCTTTGTTAGAGACTCAGTCTATTTTAGAGCAGTTTGCCTCAGGTTTTAGCCCTTTGTAGAGCTGTACCAGACAGTCAGAGCCTGCCTAGAGAGTGAAATCAATGAAGTACTTAGAACACTGACAACATTTAGCAGCTGTGTCTAATGAGGATGACAGTGCAACTTCCTCTAGTTTATGCTCTTCCTGGTCAACATGTGGGTAAAAAGTTCCAAATTACACTATTGGCTTCTCAAAAATTGAGAGAGTGACTCTAACATTCATGTCAAAAGGTAATGCTGCAAAAGAAATCTCAGTCCTCTGTACAACTTTTTCAAGCCAATTTTCTTAGGAACTCTAGCTGAAAGCTTGATGAAATGTCAAGTCTTCACAGGTTTGCCCTTAATGAGCAAAACTTCAATTATACTTCAAGGCATTCTACTTCTTTGAGGCTTTTTTTTTTTT